>JAEUYN010000581.1:0-212377 GCA_018257835.1 Euura lappo | reverse complement strand
GAATTGTTTATAATCATATCCAAAATTGTCAGTCAAGTAACGAAACATCGGGATTCATAGCTGACATGTCGAATTTTTTATAATAATATCAAAAAATATCAGTCAAGTAACGAAACATGGGGACTTATAGCCGGCATTACGAATTGTGTATAATAATATCGGAAAATATCAGTAAAGTAACGAAACATGGGGATTCATAGCCGGCATGACGAATTGTTTATAATAATATTAAAAAATATCAGTCAAGTAACGAAACATCGGGATTTACAGCCGGCATGTCGAATCATTTATAATAATATCGATTATAAAAATATCAGTCAAGTAACGAACCATCGGCATTCATAGTCAGTATGACGAATTGTTTATAATAATATCGAAAAATATCAGTAAAGTAACCAAACATCAACATTCATAGTCAGTATGACGAATTGTTTAAAATAATATCCGAAAGTCTCAGTAAAGTAACGAAACATCGGAATTTATAGCGGGCATGACCAATTGTTTATAATAATATCGAAAAATATCAGTAAAGTAACGAAACATCGGCATTTATAGCCGGCATGTCGAATGTTTATAATAATAACGGAAAATATCAGTCAAGTAACGAAACATCGGGATTTATATCAGACTTCACGAATTTCTATCAGACAAATCCAGTAATAATAATGATAATAATAATAATAATAATAATAATAATAATAATAATAACTATAATAATAGAAATAATAATAGTAGTTTAATTATATAATAATGTAGTAATAATATGCTGAGAATAATATAGAGACTTTGCTGGATTAAAATCTAGAAATTTTCTGGACATCCGGACATCCGGACATACAATCACGTACTTTACTGTTATACTAGAAGGGGTTGTTCCTCATTCGCTCGCTTCGCTCGCTCACTCGGTTAAGGGGAGGCGTTGTTCCTCGCTCGCTTCGCTCGCTCGGTTGTCATTGGTATTTCAAATATTTCGGGAACGAATTGATAAGATTAACATCAAATCTATTCATTATTATTTCGGATTATTTCGGCTTACCGATCACTGATGTGCGTATTGAGTCAGTATATTTGGCAACCAGTGCGCATGGTACGACTCTGAAACCGCGTGGCACGACGTCCAGGGGTCGGGAATTAGCGGAGGAGTCGGCCTGAGGCGCGTGATCCGCGTGTCGCGACCTTCAGGGGTCAGGAATTCGCGGAGGAGTCGGCCTGAGGCGCGTGAACCGCGTATCGCAACCTTCAGGGGTCAGGAATTCGCGGAGGAGTCGGCCTGAGGCGCGTGAACCGCGTATCGCGACCTTCAGAGGTCGGGAATTTGCGGAAGAGTCGACCTAGGGCGCATGAACCGCGTATCGCGACCTTCAGGGGTCAGGAATTCGCGGAGGAGTCGGCCTGAGGCGCGTGAACCGCGTATCGCGACCTTCAGGGGTCAGGAATTTGCGGAGGAGTCGGCCTGAGGCGCGTGAACCGCGTATCGCGACCTTCAGGGGTCAGGAATTCGCGGAGGAGTCGACCTAGGGCGCATGAACCGCGTATCGCGACCTTCGGGGGTCAGGAATTCGCGGAGAAGTCGGCCTGAGGCGCGTGAACCGCGAATCGCGACCTTCAGGGGTCAGGAATTCGGGGAGGCGTCGGCCTGAGGCGCGTGAACCGCGTATTGCGACCTTCAGAGGTCGGGAATTTGCGGAGGAGTCGACCTAGGGCGCATGAACCGCGTATCGCGACCTTCAGGGGTCAGGAATTCGCGGAGGAGTCGGCCTGAGGCGCGTGAACCGCGTATCGCGACCTTCAGGGGTCAGGAATTCGCGGAGGAGTCGACCTAGGGCGCATGAACCGCGTATCGCGACCTTCAGGGGTCAGGAATTCGCGGAGGAGTCGGCCTGAGGCGCGTGAACCGCGTATCGCGACCTTCAGGGGTCAGGAATTCGCGGAGGAGTCGGCCTGAGGCGCGTCAACCGCGTATCGCGACCTTCAGAGGTCGGGAATTTGCGGAGGAGTCGACCTAGGGCGCATGAACCGCGTATCGCGACCTTCAGGGGTCAGGAATTCGCGGAAGGAGTCGGCTTGAGGCGCGTGAACCGCGAATCGCGACCTTCAGGGGTCAGGAATTCGGGGAAGCGTCGGCCTGAGGCGCGTGAACCGCGTATTGCAACCTTCAGGGGTCAGGAATTCGCGGAGGAGTCGGCCTGAGGCGCGTGAACCGCGTATCGCGACCTTCAGGGGTCAGGAATTCGCGGAGGAGTCGGCCTGAGGCGCGTGAACCGCGTATCGCAACCTTCAGGGGTCAGGAATTCGCGGAGGAGTCGGCCTGAGGCGCGTGAACCGCGTATCGCGACCTTCAGAGGTCGGGAATTTGCGGAGGAGTCGACCTAGGGCGCATGAACCGCGTATCGCGACCTTCAGGGGTCAGGAATTTGCGGAGGAGTCGACCTGAGGCGCGTGAACCGCGTATCGCGACCTTCAGGGGTCAGGAATTCGCGGAGGAGTCGGCCTGAGGCGCGTGAATCGCGTATCGCGACCTTCAGGGGTCAGGAATTCGCGGAGGAGTCGGCCTGAGGCGCGTAAACCGCGTATCGCGACCTTCAGAGGTCTGAAGGAGTCGACCTAGGGCGCATGAACCGCGTATCGCGACCTTCAGGGGTCAGGAATTTGCGGAGGAGTCGACCTAGGGCGCTGAACCGCGTATCGCGACCTTCAGGGGTCAGGAATTCGCGGAGGAAGTCGGACCTGAGGCGCGTGAATCGCGCGTCAGGAATCGCGACCTTCAGGGGTCAGGAATTCGCGGAGGAGTCGGCCTGAGGCGCGTGAACCGCGTATCGCGACCTTCAGAGGTCGGGAATTTGCAGAGGAGTCGGGAATTTGCGGAGGAGTCGACCTAGGGCGCATGAACCGCGTATCGCGACCTTCAGGGGTCAGGAATTCGCGGAAAAGTCGGCTTGAGGCGCGTGAACCGCGAATCGCGACCTTCAGGGGTCAGGAATTCGGGGAAGAGTCGGCCTGAGGCGCGTGAACCGCGTATTGCGACCTTCAGGGGTCAGGAATTCGCGGAGGAGTCGGCCTGAGGCGCGTGAACCGCGTATCGCGACCTTCAGGGGTCAGGAATTCGCGGAGGAGTCGGCCTGAGGCGCGTGAACTGCGTATCGCGACCTTCAGGGGTCAGGAATTCGCGGAGGAGTCGACCTAGGGCGCATGAACCGCGTATCGCGACCTTCAGGGGTCAGGAATTCGCGGAGGAGTCGACCTGGGGCGCGTGGCCCGCGTGTTGCGTGCTGAGGCTCGTAGCCGCATGTGGCAGCCCCTGGCGGTAGAATTGGGAACTGCAGACATCCGCATTTTCGTACTTTAATATATAGATATTCAAATTTTTTGGAACGTTCTCTATTTCGATTTTTCTTTGCGTTTCACGGGTTTTCACAACTATTTGGAAAAATCATGAGAAATAAAAAAAATGGCGCTGACGACCTTCTGCTTTTAACTACCAATATTTTTTATCGAATTTTTTTTCTAATGGTCGTTCTTTCAATTTATCTTTGCGTTTCACGAGTTTTTACAGCTATTTGAAAAACTCATGACAAATGAAAAAAAAATAAAATAGCGCTTACGACCTCTGCTTTTAGCTACGAATTTTTTTTTATCAAATTTTTCGGAACGTTCTCTATTTCGATTTTTCTTTGCGTTTCACGGGTTTTCACAACTATTTGGAAAAATCATGAAAAATAGAAATAATGGCGCTGACGACCTTCTGCTTTTAACTACCAATATTTTTTATCGAATTTTTTTTTTAATAGTCGTTTTTTCAATTTATCTTTGCGTTACACGAGTTTTTACAGCTATTTGAAAAACTCATGACAAATGAAAAAGACATAGCACTTACGACTTTCTGCTTTCAACTACCAATATTTTTTATCAAATTTTTGTTTTTTAATGGTCGATCTTTCAATTTATCTTTGCGTTTCACTAGCTTTCACAGCTATTTGAAAAAACTCATAAAAAATGAAAAAATAAAAAACGCCCACGACCTTCTGCTTTTACCTACGAATTTTTTAACAAATTTTTCGGAACGTTCTCTATTTCGATTTTTCTTTACGTTTCACGGGTTTTCACAACTATTTGGACAAATCATGAAGACTAAAAAAAATGGCGCTGACGACCTTCTGTTTTTAACTACCAATATTTTTTATCGATTTTTTTTAATGGTCGTTCTTCAATTTATCTTTGCCTTTCACTAGCCTTTACAGGTTTTTGACAAACTCATGAAAAATGAAAAATCAAATAGCGCTTACGACCTTCTGCTTTTAGCTACGAATTTTTTTTATCAAATTTTTCGGAACGTTCTCTATTTCGATTTTCCTTTGCGTCTCACGGGTTTTTACAACTATTGGGAAAAATCATGAAAAATTGAAAAAAATTAAAATGGCGCTTACGACCTTCTGCTTTTAACTACCAATATTTTTTATCGAATTTTTTTTTTAATTGTCGTTCTTTCAATTTATCTTTGCGTTTCATGAGTTTTTACAGCTATTTGAAAAACTCATGACAAATGAAAAAAAAAGCGCTTACGACCTTCTGCTTTTAGCTAAGAATTTTTTCAATCAAATTTTTGGGAACGTTCTCTATTTCGATTTTTCTTTACGTTTCATGGGTTTTCACAACTATTTGGAAAAATCATGAGAAATAAAAAAAATGGCGCTGACGACCTTCTGCTTTTAACTACCAATATTTTTTATCGAATTTTTTTTTTAATTGTCGTTCTTTCAATTTATCTTTGCGTTTCACGGGTTTTCACAACTATTTGGAAAAATCATGAAAAATAGAAATAATGGCGCTGACGACCTTCTGCTTTTAACTACCAATATTTTTGATCGAATTTTTTTTTTTAATAGTCGTTTTTTCAATTTATCTTTGCGTTACACAAGTTTTTACAGCTATTTGAAAAACTCATGACAAATGAAAAAAACATAGCACTTACGACCTTCTGCTTTTAACTACCAATATTTTTTATCAAATTTTTGTTTTTTAATGGTCCTTCTTTCAATTTATCTTTGCGTTTCACTAGCTTTCACAGCTATTTGAAAAACTCATAAAAAATGAAAAAAAAATAGCGCCCACGACCTTCTGCTTTTACCTACGAATTTTTTAACAAATTTTTCGGAACGTTCTCTATTTCGATTTTTCTTTACGTTTCACGGGTTTTCACAACTATTTGGACAAATCATGAAGACTAAAAAAAATGGCGCTGACGACCTTCTGCTTTTAACTACCAATATTTTTTATCGATTTTTTTTTAATGGTCGTTCTTTCAATTTATCTTTGCGTTCCACTAGCCTTTACAGGTTTTTGACAAACTCATGAAAAATGAAAAATCAAATAGCGCTTACGACCTTCTGCTTTTAGCTACGAATTTTTTTTATCAAATTTTTCGGAACGTTCTCTATTTCGATTTTCCTTTGCATCTCACGGGTTTTTACAACTATTGGGAAAAATCATGAAAAATTGAAAAAAATTAAAATGGCGCTTACGACTTTCTGCTTTTAGCTACGAATTTTTTTTATCCAATTTTTCGGAACGTTCTCTATTTCGATTTTTCTTTGCGTTTCACGGGTTTTCACAACTATTTGGAAAAATCATGAAAAATAAAAAGAAATGGCGCTGACGACATTCTGCTTTTAACTACCAATATTTTTTATCGATTTTTTTTAATGGTCGTTCTTTCGAATTATTTTTGCGTTTCACGAGTTTTTACAGCTATTTAAAAAACTCATGAAAAAAAAAATAGCGTTTACGACCTTCTGCTTTTAGCTAAGAATTTTTTTTATCAAATTTTTTAGAACGTTCTCTACTTCGATTTTTCTTTGCGTTTCACGGGTTTTCACAACTATTTGAAAAAATCATGAAAAATAAAAATAATGGCGCTGACGACCTTCTGCTTTTAACTACCAATATTTTTTATCGAATTTTTTTTTTTAATAGTCGTTTTTTCAATTTATCTTTGCGTTACACGAGTTTTTACAGCTATTTGAAAAACTCATGACAAATGAAAAAAACATAGCACTTACGACTTTCTGCTTTTAACTACCAATATTTTTTATCAAATTTTTGTTTTTTAATGGTCGATCTTTCAATTTATCTTGGCGTTTCACTAGCTTTCACAGCTATTTGAAAAAACTCATAAAAAAGGAAAAAAAAATAGCGCTTACGACCTTCTGCTTTTACCTACGAATTTTTTATCAAATTTTTCGGAACGTTCTCTATTTCGATTTTTCTTTGCGTTTCACGGGTTTTCACAACTATTTGGACAAATCATGAAGAATAAAAAAAATGGCGCTGACGACCTTCTGCTTTTATCTACCAATATTTTTTATCGATTTTTTTTTAATGGTCGTTCTTTCAATTTATCTTTGCGTTTCACTAGCCTTTACAGGTTTTTGACAAACTCATGAAAAATGAAAAATCAAATAGCGCTTACGACCTTCTGCTTTTAGCTACGAATTTTTTTTATCAAATTTTTCGGAACGTTCTCTATTTCGATTTTCCTTTGCGTCTCACGGGTTTTTACAACTATTGGGAAAAATCATGAAAAATTGAAAAAAATTAAAATGGCGCTTACGACCTTCTGCTTTTAACTACCAATATTTTTTATCGAATTTTTTTTTTAATTGTCGTTCTTTCAATTTATCTTTGCGTTTCATGAGTTTTTACAGCTCTTTGAAAAACTCATGACAAATGAAAAAAAAAAGCGCTTACGACCTTCTGCTTTTAGCTAAGAATTTTTTTAATCAAATTTTTGGGAACGTTCTCTATTTCGATTTTTCTTTACGTTTCATGGGTTTTCACAACTATTTGGAAAAATCATGAAAAATAAAAACAATGGCGCTAACGATCCTCTGCTTTTAACTACCAATATTTTTTATCGATTTTTTTTTTTAATGGTCGTTCTTTCAATTTATCTTTGCGTTTCACGAGTTTTCACAGCTATTTGAAAAACTCATGAAAAATGAAAAAAAAATTAGCGCTTGCGACCTTCTGCTTTTAGCTACGAATTTTTTTTATCAAATTTTTCGGAACGTTCTCTATTTCTGTTAGCGCAGTATCGGGTGGATGCAGGATATGGATTAAACCGGGATAATAACTTGAGATGTTTCAGATCCAATTCGATATGTGTATTTTGAATAAGCGTTACGTCGTCAACAATTTTGGTAGATGGGTGATCAAGTATAACCATCAGCGGAAGTGAGAGTATCGGAGAAAGTGCCCAAGCGAGAGGCCTAGGCGCTTGGGTCGATCGATAATCGATATATACAACAAGATGTCCGCCGCGCCTGCGCAAGTGCTAGGGCGCGAAGGATTGAATCCGTAGGAACAGCAAGTTCCAACACGCCCTACTCAATCCGAGCGATCAGGAGACTTATCAGTTTTCGTTGTATACGGACCTCAATCCCAATGACTCGATACAAAAATAATGTTTCATTCTTGGTGAAGTCTTTGTAAGTACATCGGCAGTCATCTCTGCGGTTGGGACCGACTGAAGTCTCAGGGTGCCGTCCTTGACGGCTTGGCGTACGAAGTGATGCCTCACGTCGATGTGCTTTGTCCTGGCGTGGAAAATTGGGTTCTCCGTCAGGTTTTTGGCCCCGTGGTTGTCACAGAAAACCGTGATCTGGGCGAGTTCTTGGTGTCCGAACTATGTCAGGAGTGATCGCAGGTGAGCGGCCTCCTTTGCAAGGCCGGCGACTTCTCATAATTTCGAATGTGGAGTTGGACGGCCGGGCCGGGGGGGGGGGTTAAAAAGGAGTGAAATTTTGTTTTCGTGTTTTATTTCTTCATTGCGAAGGTGCAACTTCTTACAGGGTTTCTTGATATGAATTTTTAAACTACAGACTACCTTATCTACAAGGGTGACGCCGCACAGTGGCGCATTTTCACGAATTCGTGGCCATTAATCAGGGGATTATCGGAACTTTGCCAAATTTGGTATACTAACGTTTTTGGGGTCGCTGATTACGAATCCGAAATCAAAATTTCAAAAAACAGAATGGCGGCTCCAATATGGCCGGTTGGATCAAGAATTTTCCAATAAATTTGATCGAAATTCTACTATCTTTATGTTTTTGGGGTCGCTGATTACGAATCCGAAATCAAAATTTCAAAAAACGAAATGGCGGCTCCAATATGGCCGGTTGGATCAAGAATTTTCCAATAAATTCGATCGAAATTCTACTATCTTTATGTTTTTGGGGTCGCTGATTACGAATCCGAAATCAAAATTTCAAAAAACAAAATGGCGGCTCCAATATGGCCGGTTGGATCAAGAATTTTCCAATAAATTCGATCGAAATTCTACTATCTTTATGTTTTTGGGGTCGCTGATTACGAATCCAATATCTAAACTCAAAAAAAAAAAAAAAAAAATAGCGGCTGCTATGATACATTAAAAATATATTGGGAAATTCATGAAAAAGCAATTGTCCCCTAGTGATATGGTGAATAAAGTATTTATTTCAAAAAATTACAAAAAATATTTTAATCCGAATCCGGATAAAGATTTTTTTGAGCCTCAGGCGTATTCGTTCCAGCTAGTAGCGCAATAGCTTCTGGGGACATCTGTTTATATTTCTTTGGCGGTAGTTGCCTAAGGTTTGTGATGAATGGGTCAGATGACACTAGCAGCCAATTCAAAACATCCTGCATGGTATTTTCACGCGATGATTTACGAGAAAATCCGTCTCGAAATTTCTTAAGGCCTTTTGAGGGTCACGTCTGTTTTACCAACCGAGTAGCATTTTATTTTCTCGCCGTTTCCCGTCTCGATGAAGTCACTGATTATCCGAGAATTAGTTTTAGATTATTTCTAATTTTTTTACACACCGCGCGCTGGTTCCGAGAAGATAAATCAGAGCAACCCGAATTAATAAACGATTTATTTCCAAAAAGCAGCAAAAATCAGATGTCGCCGCCATATTGACTATACACCGACACGAGAAAAGTATTATGGCATTTCCGGCATTCCCACTTGACACACGATGGTAAACGAACCAGCGCGCGGCGGCTGCTATCTTCACGAAACTTGTGATGTCACTCTCGAATTGATCTAAAAAATAATCGCAACGAGAAACGGCGAGAATATCATGAAGCGACAGCTTCGCATCGTCACTACCACACGTAACATCATCACTTCCACACGTAACCACGGACATGTAAAGTTTACTATAAACGTAGTTGCTGGTGCAGTTCAGAGGCTTCGCGCGAGAGGCGCTGAGCTCGCAATTTCGCTGTGGTCACGTGGTCCTCAAAACCCCTTAACATCCTTATTTCTGGCTTCCTGAGCCTCCTCTGATAATTGTCCAATAGGTAAAAGAGCCGAAGCTATTATCAAAGGACCATGGATTAATATTTTGTGCACGGTTGTTGGCATGTAATACCATGAATAATCACGCACGTACAGTCTCGCAGTTTCCAAAGCATATTATTTAAAGTTGTCGACGTTGATTTCGTACCCACTCGAGATAACTTGTAGAATAACATGAAATCTTTTTATAAGATCTTCGTCCAAGCCAGTTACCACTGATGTTGTCTGCTGTTTTCAAAAAAACGCCGTGCTGTGTTTCCATCGTTGGTACTCCCATACCCAGGCTTTGGGCGATCCACTATCAACCCCAGTTCAGACTTTAGAGATTTTTGAATCTGTGCTTTTCGATCGCTAACCAGCTTTTTTTCATCTGCGGTTCGTGCCTGCCACTTTTTCAGGTCAAGTTTGTAAGAAAGATGCAAGAGGAACTCAAAAAATCGGATCCATGCATGTAATGTAGACATTCCGAATTTTAAGTTCTCTTCATTCACCTCTCTTTCCAGGATTGCATCAATGTCGTTGAATTCTTTTGAAGTAGCTTCACACAAATAGCATCTCTGTGCAGATTTTGTAGACGTTACAGCATTGCACACGGAAAAAAATACAATTGCTACAGTTACAAAACAAGATTTGTAAAAAAATTTACTCGACTATTTGTTATCTTGACAGAAGAGAAAGTCATTTTGACTATGTTATCATGTAAATCCACACGCCGGTATTGTTACATTTACATGGGTATTTTAGTAAGAATATTCAGTAAGCCTTACATTGGAAGCTTGTACACATAACACCGGGCATCTATTGTGTTAACAGGGTTCTTCAACATGACTCAAATAGTAATATTAACAACTGTGGGGCAGTAATTTGAGACTCAGAGAGTGGTCACTGTTACATGGCACTTTTGTCAATTCCATTCACCGAGCATTGATCGTGGTACTAGAGTGTGCATGTACAATTGACTCAGGTACGACAGTAATTCGAGACTTAGAGAGTAGTAACTGTTACATTGCACTTTTGTCAATTCCAGTAACTGAACTTTGCCTGTGATACAAGAGTGATCATGTGCCATCTACTCATGTGCGACAGTAATTTGGGACTTGGGTAGTAGTTACTGTTGCATGGCTCTCTGGTAAATTCCAGTCACCGAGCATTGGTTGTGGTACTAGAGTGCATGTACAACACAAACGCTGCTAATTTTAACATAAAAATCCCGTTCATCAACACAACACAGCATTTTATCTCAAAATTTACTACTGGAATACGTTGATCTGATATTGGAACAAAAAAACAATCTGATTTTCTCGTAAATCTACTAAAAATGTGATACGCCAACTCAATTTCATTATTACATCTGCAGAAATCATATATAGAACAAATTTGAATTCTCTACTAAGCGATGGTATAGCGTAGTGGTTAAGGCGTGCGACTCGTAATGCGATCACCGGTGAGCGTCCCGGTTCAAACCCCCGACTAGGATTAGGAATTGCGAAATTTATCACAGCGGACTTGAAATGCGTTTTTCTTTACATGTATGTTTAAATATGTATTAAAATATCCTATACTCGACATATCTCACAACATAAATTCAGAAAAAATTCTTTTTATTTGAATTTTAGTTTCGGCCATTTACATTTGCAATTTTTACTCTCGCGTCTTGTAGAAGTAACAACCAAAAATACTGAGGTCAGCAGTATAACTCTTGTCATTCGAACTATAGTTTAGTGCTACGGCTACAGAAGACAACAGTCATCTCAATTACATGCTCTTGTGAATATTACAATTTTATGTTCTAAGAATAACAAGTGACTGCAGCTATGATGAATGTACTGCATTTGTTCATTTGACAAAACACTTTTGTCATCCAAACTAAACTCGGTTGACAAGTTTACCCATGTTGACGTAACAAAAGACTTCGCTTGTCCCCTATTTAGCACAGGACTTTTGTAAAATTTACACTATATTTTGTAAGTGTAACAGTTCTTTTTTTTCCGTGCAGACTTTTCCATCAATCATAGTAAACAGCATTTTATAAGTAACTGTTACTTCTCTGCCATCAATTCCAATTTTAAATTGTTTTAAGGATGAGATTTGTTCCTCAATATACTCCGCTTCATTCATCGTAGATTCTGTATTTTCGTGCAGAAATTGCATTCTGATAGGCCGGCAATAGCGAGGAGATGAAGGCCTCGGATTTTTCCACAAAACTTTACAACCGGAGTCCATAGATTCACTCTCGAAAAATCTGAGTTGTAACGGTACAAAAGATGTCAGGAACATATTTGCATCGGAATTACTGTCGTCCTGAAATTTCTGTTTGTATACGCCTTGGCCGGAACTTCCATCACACCCCCATTTACAGATTAATTCAGCATTTGCCAGCTTGTCGATATGCCCTGATTTTAGAACTTCTCTCGACTAACAATAATACGCTTCGTGCTATTTACCGACGGTAACTCTGTTTCACCTACAGTCGGTTTAGGTTTTACCGACCGATTAGCCCTGTTTTACCCTGGGATCATACTGTTTTACCCCGGGGTCGTTCTGTTTTACCCAAGGATTACACTGTTTTACCTAGGGATCACACTGTCTTACCTAGGGATCAGGGATCACACTGTCCTACCGACTGAGTAGTCCTGTTTTACCTCGAGAGCGTACTGTCGGGGGTGGCAGCGATCGACTTTGGGTAAGGCAGACCACAAACGGCAGTCGATAAGGGTTCATTACCATCGATCGAAAGACTTTACCGACAATCGGCAATGCACGGAGGCAGAAACAGCAGTCGGTAAATCTGCCGATGGTTGGTTCGTTACCATCGATCGAAAGACTTTACCTACAATCAACTTTCTCCTCAGGGGGGAGGGGAAAAATCCCTCAAATTTACCGCACCAGAGCCCGCTGCTCGTTTCGCACACCCTCGTGACATTCTTGCTATGGGCCTTGTACCCACCCACCTACCTGGCGCCATCATACCCCGCCCCCTCAAAATATGGCCTTTCGTGGAAATGCGGTCGGTCTTTCATCCGGCATTCCTCACCGCAAAATACGATAAGTTACCCTTTTTATTACCCCTGCCCACCTGCAAAAACCTTTTTCCAAAGATCGGCGCCAGAGATACGAGGGGATGAAGACAGCCCCAAAGATCTGACGTGGAATGTAGATCGATTTGCTTTAATTACCCTTTTTTATTACCCTGCCCACCTGTTGGCTCGTTAATTGATTTTTCAAGGTGGGTGGCCTTCTGCGAAATTCACGGCAACGGTTTTCCAACCTTTTCCCAAAGATCGGCCCGTTAATTGATCTTCAAAGGGATGACGCGAAATTTACGACTGCGGTTTACCAGCCTCCAAACAAAAAACCACAAAGATCGGCGCCTGGGATAAGCGCGCAGCATCCCCGCCCACCGCGAGGGTTCTATAAAACCCCCCACTGGTTCATCCTATAGATACAGTTTTTTCTCCAACGCTCAACTTGCCGGTCATCCGTGACGAGAATTCTACAAAAAAAACCCCGAATCTTTCAGCAAAAAGACAGAAGGTAAATAAAATAATTCCATCATTATCATATGAACTCTTCATTTCTGTTCAAATAATTCTCTACGTTTCTTTCCACCTAGATCAAAGATAATGGACTTTGAAAAGATCAACAACGCCAGTCATGTGGAGGATTTTCCACCGACGAAGAAAATGGCTGAACTGGAAGTTGGAATGTACTACGGTGTGACCGAGCTCAAAATGGTTACCACAAAGTTCGGTCCTAGTATTGTGGTAAACCTCGACAATGAATTCAACACCTTCCTACCAAAAAGGATTAGCAAAATACTGCATGAGGATACCGATCAATTCAATATGATGACTATGGCTGCGGCGGAAAAGCGTCTCTATCTTCGTTACGCCGGTGGACCGTACAACAACTGTTCATTTTCTTACTCTAAATCACCAGAAAATGTGTAAAAACCATTCAAAACAAAATAAATGAAAAAAATGTATATGAGGATAAGCAAACGAACAACAATGATATTTATGAGCAATGCATTTTCGTTTCTAAAGTTGTAAAAAAATCGAGAGTGGTGAATAAAAAAGATAATTAATCATATATATTGAATACATGTTTATTTATCCATTCATTATTACACTCTAATTAATATTAACTTAAACTAATTTTCTCACAACACCACTGATTGGGTTGTAGTCGACGATGCGATCGTGAATAATCAGGCAATAAGCCGAAGTATTTGGGGGCATGATAGCACCAGTTTCAAATTCCAAACGAATATCAACCGGACCGCTTTTCAACGATTCATTCTGTATCGAGCAATCTATCGCCACGAGCGGTGCTTTGGTCAAAAATGTACTCCGCGAGAGCAGAGGTTCGGGTTCCTTGTCATAATATGCCGGTTGAAAGTTCGTGTACATATCATAGAGAATGGCGTATTGGCTTTTGCTAATATCGAGATTCATGCTAGCATAGGGATAGCACTGTGAGTTGAGATAAAGTTTCACATCTCTGATCTGGCAATGATCAAATTCGCTGGCATTTTTCTTCGCATCATTCCGCCGTCCGGTCTGGAAGCCCAGTATTACGTGTCTCGGTTTCTCCAGCTGCGTTGACGTTTTCACTACCCATATGTGTCTCGTTGTCTGCGGCAGCATCGGATACTCGTACATCTCCCAGGAGCGGAAACTCATAGATATGGCCGGATCAGCGGCGATGTAACTCAACAGCTTCACCTTTTCATTATCCGCGAGTTTGATGTACGGTAGCAACCATTCAATTTTTTCGATTAAAATTTTCACATCCTCCGTCGCTGATTGTAGAATGGCATTCAAATCGGTGTTTTATCTTGTCAAAGCCAACTCGTGTTTGGCGTTGACGATGATTCGGTTATAATCCTCGGCAAATCCCAGCAGGATATTCAGCGGTATGATGACGTCAAAGTATCCCTTGGCATTAGCTATTGCCGTATCGTCGTCGTCGCACAACCAACCGGTGTTGTCCAGGAAGTGCTGCTGTCCAGGCGTCAAAGATAGATATCCCTTCATAATACTGGTGATTCCAACGTTCACATTTTGATCGATCTCATGCCCGTTCAATTCGTAGCGGATGGACGCAAGCAGATGACCAATAGCCATATTAACCAGACTGGTGGTTGCGACAGCGGTTTTGCCATCAGCCTTTGTAATTCTGCCGTGAATGTGTAGCGAACTTTTGCCTGGCAATACACATGCATCTTGATTCTGAACAACGATTTGAATCTCATCGTTGTCCTTGAACGAGGACGATGCGTATGGCTGATGCGCATGTATCTCACAGTGGGCGATCGATTCATCGAACACCACGGGGTTTTGAATTCTGATCATTTTCGCCATGGTATTATGCACAAAACACAACGAATTTTCACTTTCCAAAATCGCCCACGAAGTCGAAGTCCTAGGCTCTGGAGAAACTGTGCGTTCAGACGTGTCACTCGAATCAGAGGAGCTCGATGACTGATGATGTTTGGGCATGGTGCCGCGTTTATACATCCTGCGCCAGATCGTCTCGCCGTCTCGAAAACAATTCCCATTATCACGCGGATTTAATGTGTAGCCGTATGGTTATAGTCTCCCCGCGAAAATTCACCTGCATCCCATCTTGATCAACTATCCGCAATTGCAAATGATGTATCGTCTTGACGGTGGCTGGGAGGTAAATGACGTTGGTCGGCACTTCCACAATCTTATATCCGGGCGGAACGGTGGGAAAAAATTCGTGAATCGTGTGAGCACGTTTTCCGTTTATGTACGCGCCCGTCGTTATATTGCACTCAACGCGTAAGGCATTGATTTTGAGTATTGCCACGGGTAATTCAGATTTATGAGTTATGCCACTCCCGAGGAGACTTGGTTTGAAACCCAGCAATCGAGCAATGGAATCCTCTGGTTGAAAATCCACCGCATGATTACACCTAATTTCACTGTACAGCTCGTTGTTATTGGCCTTCAGACTGAGGGAAATATCTTTGGGAAGAATCTTTTTGAGAAAATTTTCAATATCCTCGAGTTCATAGCTACCGGTGGGTATGGTGAAAACATCATTATCCTCTTTATTCGCTCGTTTTATGTAAAACTTATTCCCGCCCACGTCGATATTGGGGATTGAATTGAAAGTGAGGAGCTCGACGAGCCCGAGAACATAGTCTTTAGGAGGATGCTCCGGACAACGTCAACGTCAGCGAATCAGCCATGACTAATGATGAAACGATGCGTCGCATTCATTTTATAGCTGTCCACTGAGAAACTGGAGACACAAGTGTCCGCAAATCACAGTGTCATATTCTTGATACCTTCTATGATTATATTCTACGCTGCCTACACCAAGATATTTCATGAGATCCTCGGGTGGTTGTAAATCACCAAAACTATCGAAATAGACGACTTCATCGCCCGTTGGCCTGTACGCAACCCAGTGTGTCCCCGGACCATTTTTATCATCAAGATTGATGATTGCAGATTCGTGCTTTCTCGGACCGCCATTGGGTAAATCATTTCGCATGAATACACCGGGGAAATATGGAATTTTCATCTCCTTGGCGTGGTTGCGTAAATCGGCATCGGTGAGAGCTCGGTGTGGCAGCTTTGTTAGTTTTTTGGTGGCGCCAGGTACAACCCCATACCCTGCTTGTAGGGTTTCAGGTATAAACCTTTTCCCAACGCAATCGCCTCCACTGTTGAATTGTGGCGCTTGGACTCCTCCAATTGACGTTTGTTGGAGCTGGCCTCGTTGACCACCTTCGCTATACTCGCTGCTCCACCTGCTAGGGCTCCTGTGGCGTTGAGGGCCCCCAATATTGGGATCAGGAAATGCAGGAAACCGCCGATTTTCTTGGGGACAGGTAGAACGCGAGGCACACGCACCGCCCCTCGAGCCGCCGCTATACGGGCCCCAGCCAACGCCGACTCCATGGCTCCGGAGCCGGGTCTCATTGATTTCTTTGCTGCTTGAATGACCGATTTCAGAGTGATTGTCTTCTTTTTCTTCACGCCGCCACTCTTGGGTTTCCTCAAACTCCTTCCTGTCTTTTTCTTCTTCTTCTTTATGGTTCTCCGCATGATTCCCATACCGAGTTTAGACTTTGCCTTCATGGTGTTGGTCACTGCCCAGGCTACAGCTCTTTCACCCAGACTGGCGTCTTTGGCTGAAACACGACTCCACGCTCGCTCGGCGAGTACTTTGTCGGCTGCGTTTCGCGCCGCGATGTTTGATCGATTCTTCTCGTATGCAATGTCGTGCTGTTTGCATGCGGCGTCTAGCGGATTGATTCCGGGATCACCACGAGCCAACCTCTTGGCTAATTTGGTCCCCGGTCCACAGTACTGGTACCCCGGCACGTGTAATTCGACTGGGAGATTATTGATGATCTTATTCACCAGACCTTTTCCGCACTTCTTACGTGCATACCCTACCATAGTCGATTGACAACTAAAAAAGCTTATATTTATACACGGTGGGCGTTAGTCTTTTGTAGTCCTCTACCCACTGAGCATCATGAAATTTGAAAATCAGGCCCGCAAACTACCCGTCACGAATTTCGACAAATTGGTCGAGAAGAAGAAAAAGAAAAAGGACAAACGGCACGGCGAGCTACTGCCCAACAGTGTCCGCGCGGTCTTCTGCGGTCCCTCAAATTGCGGCAAGAGGAATGCTCTTCTCACGCTAATCACCCACGGCAACGAGCTACGCTTTGAAAATGTGTACATCTACTCGAAATCGCTCATCCAGCCAAAGTATGAGTTTTTGCGAAAGATACTCGAGCGGGTGGAGGGGATGAGTTATTTCCCTTTCGGTGAGCACGAGGAGGTGGTGAAACCAGAAGATGTGCGTCCCAACTCGCTGATGATTTTCGATGATGTGGCCTGCGAGAAGCAAGACAATATCAGAGCATACTTTTGCATGGGGCGTCATAGAGATGTGGACAGCTTCTATCTCTGTCAGACATACGCGCGTATCCCAAAACATCTCGTGCGTGATAATGCAAATTTATTGGTGATCTTCAGGCAGGATGAGATGAATCTGAAGCACATTTATGCCGATCACGTGAACACCGACATGACGTATCAACAATTCAAAGATCTCTGCTCGGCCTGCTGGAACGACGACAATTACAGTTTCGTTCTCATCGACAAAGATAGCGAGATCAACGCGGGGAGATATCGAAAAGGTTTCGATTGCTTTAATTTATACTTTATAAGTATAAATTAACGCCGATGCATGGAAATACTTGCAGTCAAGTTACAACAATCAGAGTGGCAACATGAAGAGCGAACAAATTCGTAAGCACAATGATGTGTTACGTGAAATAGCGAAAGCTAGCGAGGTGATACGACGTAAACATAAGATGCTCAGGAAGGACAAAGATACGACCGAGCAGGCAATGGGGGAGATGTTCAAACCTTTGGTGACGCCGCTGCAGGAGTTGGTGGATATATCGAAGCAGCAGCAGCAGATAAAGCAGGAAATTAAAACCGAGCCGGGGGATGCGGGATCGGTGAAAAAAGAAGAGAAGCCGGATATTTCGATGAAAAAAAGCGAGGAATCGACAGCAGCGGATGATCTGAATGAAGATGCTTTTTTCGACATTGAGGACGATCAGAATGCAAACGACGACGACGACGACGACGATGGGGACAAAATGTTGATTTAGAAGCAATACTGTGCTATAATTATAGGTGGTGGGTTTGGATAAATAAATCGACACGTTAGATGCACTCAAACATGAATAGAATATTTATTACTGTACAGAGCGATCGAACGGGATCAAGGTATCCCTCGAGACTGCCTGCTAAATGAAAAACGCTTCTTCTTCCACGCTATGATGCGCACGCAGATTACAGACAGTACTCAACTTACACGTATAGTATTTGATGTTTACAAAGTATTGAAACCATAGTCCAACACAAAACAATTGTAGCACGTGATATGCCCACCACAAGTACACCGATAAGAAAGCCGAAATCGACGGATTCCGTGTGGCGGTATTTGAAAATGTTCGAGACGGACCATCGGTCTGAGTTGGATGGGAAATATGGCGTTCGACAGCTGGTGCAGGGATTGAAGATTGGTGATTCGAAAATTAGCTTTGACACGAGTCAGGTGCACGTTGGCGGTAAAAAGTACAAAGCAACGCCTGGATCGCTTGAATTATTGTTCAAAAAGTCACCCGACACCACCATCCTCAAGACCGAGGACAAGAAAAACTATGCTGAAATCGCCGTAGCGACAAACGTCCATCGACACGGCTACAAGGCGGATAAAAGCATTCGCAAAGATTTGAAAAGTGCAAAGTACAAGAACTTTATCCCCCAATACGCGGAATCACCGAAAAAGAAGGGTGGAGGTCTGCCAAAGCATAAGATTGCGCGAAAAGAGGGGCGGAGTATGGATTACGTTTACTGGGACAACCCGAACGAGCTTATCGACAGACTTCGACTACTTATGGCCTCACAGGCGGCGGGAAATACAAGCCATTCCAATGAAATAGTCTCGATTATTGAGGAGTTGCGTGAGGCTAAAATCATTTATTAGCGTGAGAGCGAGCATAAAATTTTCATTCACGCATTGACCGTCAAGCAATGAGCATAGACATATTCGGTCGTCAATTGACGGCGGGTGGAAAAGTGAGAAGTGTAGCGGGTATTCGTGGACCTCCGGGTGTGGGTTTCAAGATCACCGCCAACAACCAGTATGACATGGATGGGAAACAATTGTGTAATATCGCGGAACCACAGCAGCTGAACCATGCAGCCAGCATGAAAACGGTTGCGACTACCGTAAAGCGTGAAATTGATGATCTTTACAGGACGATGCTGCAGATAATGGATATCCGTGAAAAAACAATCAAAGATGAATTACAACAATGGCGTTCCACAGTGGAATTAAAAATCAGCGAAGATATGAATCAGTTGCTCGCAATCAACGAAGTCATTCTCAATGGTTTGACTAGCAACTCACAATTCGTAAATTCCATCGATATGAGGTTAGCCTTATTAGAGAGTGACAACGCGGGTAAAATTGATGTTATGGCGCAGCAGGAAACTCGTACACTAATGAGATTAGAGAACACCCGAATTGTCGACCAATTGCGGGCGATGGTACGTGCACGGAGACGGGGAGTTGATTAGCAGAAACTGAGAAGCTCAGTCGAAATCCAAAGCCTCTGGTGACAACACGGAAATCCAGAGTGCGAAAAAGGCTCGAGAGGGATTGATGATGAAGGCCGCCATCGCAAACGAACTGCATAGACCCGCTCGACGCAATTACCCTCGACGTTTTGTGAATATACGCGGCTTGGACGAGACTTGGCAAGCCGATCTTGTCGATATGTCAGCCTACTCGGATGTCAACAAAGGCCACAAATTCCTCCTCACGGTTATCGATATATTCTCGAAATTTGCCTGGGGTGTACCGATCAAGAGTAAAAATGCCTCGGATGTGACGTCAGCTATGAAATCTGTGCTGCAGCAGGGGCGTGTACCGAAACATCTACACGTCGACCAGGGCAAAGAATTTTACAACAAAGAATTCAAAGCTCTTATGCGACATTATGGTGTGAATATGTACTCAACATTCAGCAACTTGAAGGCATCCATATGCGAACGCTTCAATCGAACGCTGAAAAATAAAATGTTGAAGCAATTCAGTCTCCAAGGCTCCTACAAATGGCTCGATATTCTACCGAAATTAATTGAATCCTACAACAATACGAGACATCGGACAATCAGGATGAAACCGAAAAACGTCACCGCATCCAATGAAAAACAGCTGTATCGAAGTGTCTACAAACCGCGACCGATCAAGAGGAGCAGTCCGAAGCGAAAATTCAAAGTCGGCGACAAGGTTCGAGTCAGTAAATACAAGAATGTCTTCGAGAAGGGTTATACCCCGAACTGGACGACGGAGATCTTCACCGTTAGCGAGGTGAAAAATACCAATCCGCCTACCTACAAACTCACCGACTACCTGCAGCAACCCATTGAGGGTCGGTTTTACGAGTTGGAGCTCAGCGGGGTGCAATACCCCGATGGTTATCTTGTGGAAAAAGGTCCTCCGCAAACGTGGCAATCAGCTATATGTAAAGTGGTTGGGATTCGACAGTTCACACAACAGTTGGATAAATAAATCAGACATTTGAGGAAAAATATGTATCTTTTAATGACAATAAAAAATGAATATCATACATATATACACCTTGTTTATTCTTATATACAACCTAAAGTAGTCTTAATATTAGTTTGTACATTGAAGTTTTACTTTTTTTTCTCGAAAAGTTTCAGAAATTTCAACTTTTTTAAACTTTTTTCAAGTTTTTTCAAATTCTCCTATACCTTATACATGTAAATACGGATGCTGCGATCCACCTTTCAAAACTGTGAAAAACTTTTAAAAAGTTGAAATTTCTGAAACTTTTCGAAACTACATGGAAAAAATCTACATGTTCAATAAATGAATAAATATCAATAACTTTTTATAAACTAGAGAAAAAAAAATCACGCGCGCGCGCGCGCAGGTGCGATTTTGAGATTTTGAGATTTGAGATTTGGAGTCGTGGGACTTGGAGACTTTGAGATGTGAGACTTTGAGACTTTGAGACGTGAGACGTGAGACTTTGAGACATGAGACATGAGACTGTGAGACGTGAGACTTTGAGACGTGAGACTTTGAGACATGAGACTTTGAGACGTGAGACTTTGAGACTTGAGCCGTGAGACTGTGAGACGTGAGACTTTGAGACGTGAGACGCGAGACGCGCGATAGGTGCGTACATTCAAACTCCTCAATTCACTCGCTTGAAACCCCATGGCAGGGTGTCGGTTTGACCCGGTTGCAATTGTCGTTTGTCATCCCTCCAACTCAGGGCTATTTTATTTTGCAAAACTGTATTCACCTTGTGTCGTTTACTCTGAATTATACATTGTTTTTCGTCAAAGTTGTGTAATTGAACAAACAGTCTTTGAAGTTGTCTAATGCGATACGTCTTAATGTTGCACCTTTAATATCCTTTGCCCGTTTCTGTATGCCTCCCATCGTGCTAAATGCATACAGCTTCGCACGCAACCCCACAAATTCAATCATGATTCTCCCGTTATTTTCATCTTTCATGAACCCGAGACGTTTTTTATTGCGCAACGGTATTTTGTGGGGATTGTCGGGGGGATAATCGGAGGTGTCAAAGTACGCGTCAACGTCACGTCTCATGGTTGCGTAAAAGTCTTTGACTCGAAAATGATAGATTAAACTGTCTGTGTCGGTGTAGAGGAGTTTGGCTTGCTCGATGGTGAACCTCGAGCCGATATACCCGTAGTGAAAATTATACAATATGATTTTCGCCAAATCGAGAATTGCAGTCCCGATATAGATGGGTTTGTTGAATTTGACCCTTACACGCTCCATCTCGATGATAACCAGATCGGAACCCAGTATGTAGCAGCTATGGAAGTTCGGCTTCGCGATAAGGGCCTTCGCACCGTCCCGACCACCCCATTTGCACACCAATTTAACGTCCCTGTGTTTGCGCACATTCTCCATGGTCTTGCCAAACACCGCATTATTCATCAGTTTGTAGAAATTTTTTTGGAATTTGTTTTTCGACTGTTTCCGCATGTCGGTGTTTAAGTCGATATATGGCTTCAACCATGGAGATTGCGCGAACTTGAGAACTCTATGGACACGAGTCAACTTCATACCCAAAGCCAAACACTGTTTCAAGTTACGATAGTGTAAAACATATTTGGTTTTGGGTAGAAGCATCGTCGCAAGTTTGGGGACTTTACTTTCTGGTGGCGTGAAGCGTTCGGGGCAGAGCGGTAAGTCCTTATGCGGCTCGTGAAGCTCTACCGGGTAATCCAAATCGACCTCCAGTAGATAGCCAATCAGTGAATCGTCCGGAATGGACTTTACATCGATGTTCTCGTGGTTATCCACCCATTCGAATGAATCGCGCGGCGAATGCTCACTCATAGCAGCACCATACAAATTGTTCATGTCAAACTACATGATATATGATTCCTCTTTGCTCTCATCGTAGTGATCCGACCCCATATGTGGGTTGTTGGCGCGGGCGTATCTGTTCGAACACTGCGCCACGCCACCCCTGATGCCACGCTCAACGAACAATATCATTTGCGGATCGTCCAAAAGTTGAAGTTTCACGTTCGTAAACTTGAGCATGGCATCAAAGGCTAGCCCCGGCGCAGTGTAATAGTGTAGAGGGTCTAACTTGTACGTTTTCATACAACTATCGCGAAAATTCTCGAAAATATCGGCAAGTAAAAGTACGTCCGTTTTCAAATACAAATCCGAATACTCGCCCAAGGTAGTCAGATTGAATTTGGTCCACACGTTTTTTGCATGCTCGTATTCGGTGTCGGTGATGTGCAAATCGTTGAGTTGCGAATAGAAACACGTTCTATCCGGTAAATCAGATTCGTCGAGTTTCGCCCAACTGTCGATATACTCGTATGGGAAACCACCTTTGCGTCATGTCATTAGTTCGAATTCCTCGCGATCGTTGTAGAACGTACGAGTTATCCGCTTGTCCGCGGCGTTGATGTAGGACGCTAATTTTTCTATACCACTAGCCATAAATCGGAATGAATCGATCAATCTCAATTCCATCGACGTACCCTCAACCTTCTTCGTGAATGATATAAAGGTTTCTTTGTTGATAGGCAACAAAGTTGTCCCACCGGGGAAAGATTTCGCAAGAGATTTCAACACAAAGTGGGAATCATACCCTGAAAAATTATGAAACACCACCGGAATGGTGTGTGTGTCTTTATGATTCAAATTACATTGATTGTGAGCTGGACCCCGATAGGAGCCGCTGAAATGGCAGTGATCGTGACATTTCTTGTCCTCGGGAGAGAACGGATTTTCGCAGATGTGACAATTTTTTGCACGCATGTGACGATCACGCTGCGTCTGATCAAGCGGTTTCATCGTGACTATATTCTTGAAGCGTGACTCTAATTTAATTGCTAATTCACGAAGCTGATTGACAAGCCAATCGATGCAATTAGGACCACGAGCGTTTACATATCCCGAAAGAGTTTTGTCGTACGTGCAATGCACGTAGTACGCCGCACTGTGGGGGATATGTTCTTGAGACCCATCGACAGCAGTGGGTTTCAGAATGCACTCTAGATCCGCGTAATGACGAATGGTACAGCAATTTTGTTGCAAAATTTTTCAAATTCCAAGCTGGTCTTTTGGGGAAATTCCATTCTAACGGTATTGAGCCGCACACAATCCTCTACATGTTTCTCGTACGATTTATTTGCAGCCGAAAAGTGACACAAGCATCTGTCGCACAAAAACGTTTTACCGTTATGTTTCGACAGTTGCTTGCTCACCAAGCGCGAAAGATTACGGATGAAAGCAAAGTGGAATCTGGGCGTGAAATTAGTCAAATCAGCTTGCTCATCCTCGTGATCAGCCTCCTCGCACGCAATCATCAATAAATGTATCGTTTTTCGGCTCAAATCAGTTGGAGAATTTTTACTCAAGTATATCGGTATAATTACGCTACCGCCGCACAGTGGGACGAAACCCCGAATTTGTACCCATAATTCAAAAACCCAATGAATTCGGGTGAAAGTCGGTACTCGTGAGTTTTTGGGGTCGCTGATTACGAATCCGAAGTCAAAAATCTCAAAAACAAAATGGCGGACCAAAAACGGTAACAAATTTCTTGAAAAACCTAATGGATTCGAGTGAAAGTCGGTACTCGGGGGTTTTTGGGGTCGCTGATGACGAATCCGAAGTCAAAAATCTCAAAAACAAAATGGCGGACCAAAAACGGTAACAAATTTCTTGAAAAACCGAATGGATTCGAGTGAAAGTCGGTACTCGGAGGTTTTTGGGGTCGCTGATGACGAATCCGAAGTCAAAAATCTCAAAAACAAAATGGCGGACCAAAAACGGCAACAAATTTCTTGAAAAACCTAATGGATTCGAGTGAAAGTCGGTACTCGGGGGGTTTTTGGGGTCGCTGATGACGAATCCAAAGTCAAAAATCTCAAAAACAATATGGTGGGAAATGTTTAGGCATATGCATATACAGGAATAAAGACTTTTTATTTTTCAGTATTAATGTCATGAAATGTGAAGGCTTATAAAATTAGTGGAATACAATTTCCTCATCCGAATCACAATAACGAAGACCTCCCTCCGGGTGTATAGTAAATTGTCGTCGGTACTAGACCCTGTAATAAAGCAACAGAAAATTAGAAATTGATTTGCATATGAGAACTTGCAATATTTGACGTAAACTACAATTAATAAAAAAATACCATGAAACTCATTGGATAAACTGAATTCTTTCTGAATTTAATTTTTTTACTCAACCAAATCACAAATAAAAATCATCATGAACAGTGTGACTCTAGAATAACCGTAGGTACTACTTTGTTACGGACACCCTATACACGTTAAAAACCGGTATAAGTTCCCTATTGTACGTATCGAACACCTGGCAGACCCGGACGCTCGTCAGCCGGCCGCTGCGCCAGCCGGGGCCGCGCGCGTGGTAAAAGCCTGCGTACTCGCTCACGCTAACTAAAAAACTACGCTAAGTAGCCAAAAGTAGCAGATGATCTAAAACGTTTTCGATAGTTGAAAGACTGATCTAGAACCTAAGACTTGAATCAAAGTCCAGTCTCCTCAAGTTCCCTACTTTTTGTCCATTTGAAAGTATAAGTCTCGAAAATTATATTGTTTTCACAGGGTACCAAACATGGTCGTATTTCAAGCAGATGAACGTGGCTTTTCAATTTAACTCATACAGAAATATTTTCTACATACCTCCAGGAGTAGAATCCATTTTGAAAAATCAAAATCGCTTAAATAACTTTCGAGTTATTGATCTTTGAAGTTCACTGTTTTTCCGTACGTTTTCACTCGCCGCGTGCACTCTCAACGAAGGCTGACTTTGAACTAATGTATCGAGCCAGGTATGGAACGGACGACCATACCCTTCGAGGTTTGAATGCACCAATCATTTCTCTACCCCACCCGAGGATCAAAATTCCCCGAATCCAAAATTCACTTTTCGGAATTATGGGCATGAATTCGGGGTTTCGTCCCACTGTGCGACGGAACAACCAACAAGTTACAACGCGGAACTTGCAGCAGTGGGCTTTATCTGCTGCAAGTCGATTTCAAAATTTTGATTTCAAAGCTTCCGATAAGTGGGTTCAGAAGTTCAAACGGAAATATCAAATTCGACAAAGAAAAATCACGAAATTCGTGACGGAAAGAGAAACCGCAAGAATGGATGAAATCCTGACTGCTGCAGAAGATTTCCGTATCCAGGCTCGTGATGTCATACCAAACTTTGATCCCAATCTCGTCATTAATACGGACCAAACAGGTACTGAAAATTAGTTAGTTTCCAAAATTATTCAAAGTTCACGTTCGTATGTACTATTTTATGTCGTAAGTAGTATTTTCTACTTCTTTTCTATTTTTTCCAGGCTGCCAGTACCAGTCGACGTTCGACAGAACTCTAGCGACCAAAGGATAAAAAGTAGCACTGGTAAAGAGGCAGAATATAAATAAAGTCACCCATTCCTATACTGTGCAGTACTCTGTCACCCTGTCAGGAAAATTGTTGCCTCTGGTGTTCGTATGCCTGCAAGAAACAACAGGTTCATTCGGTCCCAGAGTTCAAAAATCGGTCGACGAGTACCTGGAAAAATACCGAAACGTCGTAGTCACGTCATCGAAATCGGAAAAGTTGACTACGAAGCTGTACAAAGATTTTTTAATCAACGTATTGAAACCGTATGTGAAAAAGGAAAAGTTTTTCTTGATTATCGATTCCTGGGGAGGTCAAACCGATACCGTGATGTACGATGAGGTGTTTCGAAATGACAGGCGTTTGCCTACTTGCAATGTGCAGGTAATTCCACCAAAATGCACTCCGTTGGTACAACCTTGTGACGTGTACTTTTACCGTCAGGTGAAAAATTTCATAAATCGTCTGCAGAATTGTGCCTACCTAATTGAATAAGGACGTGAAATTAATGATAGAGAAGACTGCATAAAGATTCATTCTATTGTTCATCACCAGCTGTCCTCTCCGGTCTTCAATAACATGATTCGATATGCGTGGTTTGCTTCAAAACTTTGCGATGAAAGAGAAATCTTCATGAACGTGAATGAAGTTTGTTTTCCAATCGACGTATGTATTAAAAAAAATTGCGAATGCAAAAATGCAGCGTTTGTACGGTGTGCGAGATGCCGCGAAAATTACTGTTTTACCTGTTTTTATGACGCTTATCACTGTGGCTCGTGTTGAAATACGCCCGATGTAAAGAATAAACGAATACAGCTCGAATAATGAAGCATTCACTTTCCTATCCCACATTTTTCAGTTCCGTCCCAACAATGTTGTTTGTTATAAATATTCATAGTTAAAAATAGATAGGTAACGGCACCGGTAGTCGGCCACCACCCAATAGTCGGCCACTTGACCCATTACATCGCAATAATTAGTGTGCATTCCCATTGTTTCATTGCGATAATTTTCCTTGCATTACTTGAGGTCTTCTGCATCGGTAAGTACCACTGTGGCGTGATTCAGCTGTTCTAGTGGAGTAAAATCGTTCGTCAAATGTCGCGCGGTATCAAGCGCGGAGCTGAGTTGAGGTGAACACGACAAGAGCGTGGTATTTGAAAACCGTAAGTATAGGATTTACTGACAAAAATAAAGTAATATTAGTAATTATATTTGTTGACAATTGATGAAATTAGCTTTCCAACGCTTAAAATCAGTGTGAATATATTCGAGGTTAGAATTATTCGAGGTGGCCGACCTCAGGGCTACAATATCCGAGGTAACTCCAGTAGTCGGCCGGGTGGCCGGGTGGCCGACTACTGGAGTACATCAAGAGACTCGGTAGAGTCTCGCGCCAAGTACATTAAAAAAATGTTCTTAAACGCCGCGCGTAGACTCACCGAGTCTATTTACCCGAACGGGAGCTGTCCGCAGTGGTGGGGGTAATCAGAATCTCAGTTTTCTTCCATTTCGCGATATCTATGGGTCTTATAAGAATTAATATTAGATTGGCGGCACGAAAAGATTTCATTTAAGCCCTATTTCGATCGAATCGATGCACAAGAAGATGAGATATTAACATTTGAAAAATCTGGCAGGTCCGTTTCACTCAAGGAATTTCGTCTCCGTCATCTCCTCCCCAGCCACGTGGCTTTGCAAATCGCTATGAGTATGGAAAATTAGGGAAGAAGGGCGATTTCCATTTTAGACTACGCAGGGAGCAGACGAATATAGAGAGAGTACACGTAGTCATCCCCAGGTGGCGCCGTTGTCGAGATTAAATTCGGCAGATTTTTTCGGCTGTTTCTTCTATTTTCCGATTGATGAGTCTTGCGCGAAGTATTTTCAGATGTAGAATTCAATATAACATGTATATTCTCAATACACCGTGAAGAAAACTCGAATAATTAATTAAAAAATAATTAAATAACCTGGCTACCCGAACGGGAGCTGTTCCGCCTCTACGGCAATGGTATACATATATCAGAAACCAGGGCAGGAATTAACGGTTTAAAATGGAAGGATATTCTTGATCATATACGAATAACGTTCACCGATACCCCAGTGGAAATTTTGATATGTACCAATCAAATCGTAGAACCGTGCATCGCAGACCGACCGATAATATTAGAAGAAGCTCACGCTTCAGCTCTCGGAGGACATGAGGGAGTAACAAAAACTTACAATCGTATTAAACAAAAATACTATTGGACAAACCTCAAAGAAGAAGTCCAAAAATACATTTTACAATGCGTAAGCTGCCAAAAGAAAAAACTAGTCCGCGTAAAAATTAAACAACCTATGGTGATAACAGTCACATCCACCACAGCTTTCGATAAAATATCTCTCGACATAGTAGGACCACTTCCGACCAGTGAAAAGGGATACTCTTTTCTACTCACAATTCAGGACAATCTAACCAAATACTCGTCAGCAATAGCTTAGGCGAGCCACCGCGCAAGAAATCGCGGAATCTTTCGTAAAGAAATTTATTTGTCAATTTGGTACACCGAGAGCCGTGTTAACAGACCAAGGACAAGCATTTATCGGAAATCTTATGAAATCAGTCGCGAAATATTTCAAAATCAAGCAATTCAAGACAACAGCTTTTCATCCGCAATCCAATGGTTCCTTGGAAAGATCTCATCACGTGTTAGTAGAATATTTGAAGCACTTCATAAAGAACAGAAATGACTGGGACAATTTAATCGAACTAGCCATGTTTTCATACAATAGCAGCCCTCACGAATCGACCAAATATACACCTTACGAACTGGTATACGGACGAATAGCACGTGTACCCTCGAGTCAAACGCCAGTTGACGGCACCCTCAGAGAATACAGCGGATATATTTCCGAACTTTTAGATGTCATGCACAGCATACGGGCACACGCAAGAGAAAATTTGGTAAATTCAAAATTTAAAAACAAAAAGTATTACGATCGCAAAGTAAATCCAATGCAAGTAAAAGAGTGAGAACAAGTATTTACCATAAAAGAAAAGGAAGGTAAATTCGGAGATCATTAATTATATTATAACGGACCTTACAGAGTAACCGAAGTTCTTAGCGACTGTAACATCAAAATACAAGGCGAGAAAAGAAAACCTAAAATCGTGCATTTAAATAGAACCAAACTAGCTCATTTACCGACGAGTCCAAACGAAATTAATAAAACCGAAACACAAGTTCGTAATTTCACTTCTACGACAGATAACGCGATTACCAACGACCCCGTTGAATTCAACTCAGAAAACAGTTTCAACGATGTCAAAATCACTGATAACGTCGATGAAAATGCAATCCCCAGCACATCGACTCAAGCAAACGCGAATCGAAAGTTCAGTACGAATCAGGAAATTACACCTTCGGAGATCAATAAGCCAAGAACATACGGTAGAGTTAAAACAATTAAAATTCGGACCTAAGATCGAAGAACTAACAAGAGTCATACTCAACACAACGCTAGACACAGCCTTAGCTATATCTATACCCGCAGATTTAAAAATGACCGGTAAACTCCCCAAATTTGAAGAGAAATTTGGAAAATTACCAGAGATCGGAATACGACTTGAACCTGGAAAAGTAATTTTGTTACAAAGAAGCCAGAAAAGATACGTTTTCTATTTAGTGACAAGAGAAGCGCATTATTCTAAACCAACGTATAGACACGTTCTCGAAGCATTAACAAATTGTCACGAACGGTGCCAAGACCACGGTATTACAAAAATAGCAATGACCAAATTAGATTGCGACCCAGGATACCTCGAATGGTAAATAATACGGCAATTAATTTTCAAAGTTTTCTCTGAAAATATCGAAATTAGCATTTACAATGAACCCCCTGCAGCGACGGTAGCTTTAGCGCATGTATTCGACGATCACAATGAGCAACCCATTATTAGAGTATTAGTTTTTGGAGTCTTCGTTAACGCACTAATCGACACAGGGTCTCAGTTAAAAATTATAGAGAAAAATACTCTAGAGAATATAGAAAAGCAAGTACCCAAACCAGCACCAAGAGTGAAGAGTCCAGGGGCCCTATTCTCGAGTTCGTGCGAGATTCACTCGTACGTTCGACGAGCTCGAATGGTCGACTCGTATGAAGCGGCAAATGCGTATTCTCGAGTTCGTACGAGACGAGCTTCGAACGGAAAGTCGTACGACAACGTTGCCGAATTTTTTGCTTGGGATATCGACCAATCAGCGGACGATTTCATCCGAAACAGAAGAAGAGCGGCTGGCTCAAAAAGTATTCAAAATCTGTAATTGATATGATGTAATTAGGAAACTCAATAAACTGTTTGTTAGCTTAATTTTCTTGGAATAAGCCGGGTGTCGGGATGCCGGGAATGAGGGTAAAAGAAATTCTCGGAACGTGTTTTGGGAAAAGTATTTGATGCTTTCCGTTTATTTTTCTTGACACTCCACTCCTTCTACTTATAATCTTAACCTTTCCTTTCAATCCAATCTAAATCACAGTACTAAGTATTTCACGGCGACCAGCCGTCGTGGCGCCTACCTGGCCCTTCCACACATACTCCACTGCTCTCCCTCTCGAACGACCAGTTCTACCAACCTTACACTCTCGGCCACTCATACCAATCTCTGGATATAAAAATCCCCAACACTCGACCATCCTGCTTTTCTCTTGGTCCTCCAAGAGATTCTTTCTCACATCGTAATTCACCTTTTACATTTTCCCTTTCTTTACTTTAAACAATATGCTTTTCTTTTAAATATAATCTTGTTATCGTTTTTGGTTTACAGGTACAACGCTTTTATTATAATAATAAAGCTCACTTTTCAAGTTTTATGTCAACTTATTCTAATACAACATTCTTAAATCATATCTTATCTTTTATAGGAACTTTCATTTCAGGTACGATTGACTCGACGTAATCATCAAAACGCTTGGGTCGTCGCGTAACCCTTCTCACTCTCTCCCGACTTTCATTCGGATTTACCTCTTTTTCGTTTGCTTTGTCTGAGGCATTTATCTCTATCACCTCGTTTACAGGCTCTTATTCGCTTTCCATCCCTTCGTCATCCGACTCATCATCGTCGCAGTCATTACTCTTTACTCCGGTCCAAGACTCTATCTGACTGACGTGAGCAGTTAACGGAAGCCTTTCTTTCCTCTTATTAGCTAGCCGCGCTATGCGATAGGTGTCTCCTGCCAAGACTGCAGTTACAACAAAGGGTCCTTTAAATCTACTCTGCAATTTCGTGCTATCTCCAGTCGCTACCGGATTTGTTTGTACGTATATGATCTCACCAACCGCATATGTGACGTGAGTGTTACGTCGGGTGTCATATCTTTGTTTGTAATCGCCCTGCGCTTGAATTATTCGTTCCCGACACTCCTCGCGTACTTCTGACGGATTACGATAAGTTTCGCAATGAACAGTTAATTCGCGCATTCGTCCGTCGTCAAAGCGTGGTAAGTACCCGTACAGTGCTTCGAATGGCGTTACTCGAGTTGCTTTGTTGATTGTGGAATTTACATCGCGTTCAATTAACTTGACTTCTTTATCCCAATCTACTTTATCCCCTTGTTCGGTCCTAGCGATCATAGCCGGAAGCAATGTCCGATTCATTCTTTCGATCAAGCCATTGGCTTGCGGATGTCTACTCGAATTTAACGTGTGTTTTATCGCCATCTTACCGCAGAACTCAGTAAAACTAGTCGCGGTGAAGCTAGTTCCGCGGTCGCTTATAATTTTCTCGGGTGCTCCGAAACGATCGATAAGATTGTCTATCTTCTTGATGGTACTCGCCGCACTTGCGTTTCTGACAGGTTCGAATACCACATATTTTGTTAAGGTATCGATTATCCCCAAAATATACTTGCTACCTCGACTCGAAGTTACGAACGGTCCCACATGATCGACATGTACAACAGCAAATGGACGCTTTCCCGGTGGTATGGGGTGCAGTTCACCGTCCCGTTGTCCACTCTTTTTCTTACTCAAAATGCATTCTAGACATTGGGAGATGTGTCTCTTTAAATACTCGTCCAGGTTTGGTAGGGGAAAATTCACTCGTTCAGTTTGCGCGTTTAGTTTGCGGAAATCCACTACCAACCTGTACTCGCCATTTCTCTTCTTAAGGTAGTTGTGCTGCTAAGTGCGTTTTCTATAAAATCGGCTGAAATTTTTACCACACTTTCATTTACATGAAATCTAGTTGTACGAATTAATTCAGAATTTTTTACCGTCTGGAACGCGAAATAATGGCACTCAAAGTTGGAACTTTTTACACGCGTTCCCCATGTTACGTATATGGAAACCGCATATCGCTAATTTTAGTGTGAAAACCGTTCTATAGATTGTTACGAAAAACTAGGATATGATGGAAGGATATTTCAGGAATGCTAGTATAAAAATTCCGATTAATTTACCGTTTAGTTTCGCTGGTACAACAATAATAGTCACTCGATCCGCACTAACTTTCAGCGTGGAAAGGGTAGCCGGGTGCGAGTGCGCGCGCGTCGGTATACAGAGCGCGAGAGAGAGCGGTCCCCTGTGCGAGTGTGTGAGAGCGGTTTGACTACAAACCCAACCAAAAGTTCACGGCACATAGCCTATACCACTCAGTGACTTGAGCATGCACTGCGCGCGCGATTTGTGAGTCCGACTGTCGCGACACAACTACCTTAACTAACAATACAGGACTTGCATATGGTGAGGTTGTGTTTCTGACCAACCCCGCACTCCTCCATTCACGTAAGATGTCTCTAATGATCTCTCTTTCTCTCGCATTCGCTCGATAAGGCTTGGAACACACCGGCTCACTGTTAGGTTTCACTTTAATGTCCATTGCAAGCACATCAGTCTTGCCCAATTCACTTATATTTTTAGCCACACACTCACGGAACTCGTTTAACAACTGCGTTAACTCGGTGCGTTGATCTTCCGTTGCATCGTCGTCCAGGTTCACCTCCGCTGCATCGATGGGTTCGTACCTGGGTACGAGTTCCGGAACAGCTTCGTCGATGATGTAGACTCTCGGTGTCATGCCTGATCCCTCTCTCAGCAAGGTCTCGTCTCGTCCGCAGTTCATCACAGGCAGCGATACTGCAGTTGTTAGGTCCCTCACGTTAACGAAGTTTATCGACGCTGGGGGTAAGACACTTTCTCCCTCCATGTTAACCTCGACCTCTCGCTTTGTCGGTTGGATTTCTGGCAAGATCTTAGACAGATCGATGATGGCACGGTCTACGAATACCAACTGATCGTCTACTTTTACAAAAGCGATATGACTTTGCTCCGTATATGTGCGCCCTACGAGGATATCCTTTGGTTGTACGTGGTCTGGTATGATACGAAGTTGTAACCCCTTGGCTACCACTCCGTCAATGTCGACGTCTGCCCTGATGATACCGTAAGACATCACCACATTTGCTTCATCGCCGAATCCTTCCAACCTACTTGTAGTCCAGTCGCCGGGTAAATCTACCTTGCAAAGTGAAAGGGAAAGCTGAAATTTGGTACGAACGTACGTTTGGGTACTCTTTACAAGGATTTCTCATTCCCCCCTAAAATTTGCCGCCGCTAACCCCCCCAGGGGGGGGAAAGCATGCGAAAATTCAGTTTTCGCGAAATAACTCGCAAACGGTTGCCCCTACGACCAAAATAGTCATTATCAAACTTGTAGCCAACAAAATTCTCTACAAAATTGTCCTCGGACTCCTTCTTGTGCGATGCATAACTTCCGAGATAGCGCCATCCGACGAAATGACATAATGCGCGAGGCGCGTGGGACCCCGCGTGAACGACAGCGTTTCACGCGCGGCCCTCTGTCGCCGGACAGGGGTCTCTGACCGAAAAATGTTCCGATACTTTTTCACAGGTATTGAATCACCCTGTAAATTAATTTTTTAATATCCTCGGTAGCTCAAGAACGCTTCAAGTTATGAGTGTTCAAAGTAGGAAATCGATTTAAAAATCAATTCCAATTTACCCCTCACTATCAGCGGCTGTTACGAGACTTTTGGCCCAAAATCGGTAATTCGGGCTGGTGCAATCGATAGGAAATTTAATTCTCGTCAAATTCGGTCTCCTGCATTATCCGTTTAGCAGTGACGGTCTTCGAATGCGAGGCGTTCAAGCAAAATGCTACGCTTTCGCGGCGGACGGGCCTACGCTGGACCCGGGAGCGCCGCGAGCTCGCGCACGGACCTGAGCCCCGCGTCACTCGCTGTCACCGGTCCGTACACACAGTCACCGCCCTATCAATACAAAGCCAAATATCTTGACATCTACGAGTCGTAGACGGATCATTAAAAAACCGAATTTGTTCAGAATTCCGTACGCTTTCCAACTAACTTATAATTTTTCACAATAGAACAACCGAAAAAAATTTAAGACCAAAATATTAGCCTTGTCGTCGCTGGAAATTCAAGTTTTTCCTATATTCTCATGTCTATATGGGTCTACGATCTTCAGGCTTCGGATCATTGTCGCCAGACTGCATTGTTCGTGAATTCACTATCTTTTCCTTCAACTGTCGAGCACAGTGTATAGCTATACAGTCAATGCATAAAATGTATCAAAATAAACAATTTAGTTCAGTACAATTTAGTCCCTCGTGTAGTATACATGGCTTTTATGGTATAAAATCGCGTAGTTCGCGAGTTATTTCGTGATTTAATTATGGTTCCCATACAGAATTGTATTATTTGCGATAAAACTTTAGATGAAGGCCTTACGGTTACGGTAAATAAGGGTCTCAAAACTTTAAAAGAAGCAAGCATCGCAAGAAAAGACAATAAATCGAATAATTTTAACTCGTGTGTAATTATTCATGAAGCCTGCCGTAAACAATACACAAAGCCATCTAGCATTGCAGCATTGGCAAGACGTAGTGCAGTAAGTGCAGTTCGATTATCCAAGCGAGTCGAGGAGGGGTATTTTGATTATCAAAATAATTGTCTGATTTGGGGTGAAACGGCCGACGAAGAAAAAGAAAAAAAAACCCGTAAGAGCAATCGCGACGTGATACACAAAGTTACGAACTTGAACTTTAAAGAAAAGATATTGCGACAGGCGGAAATTCGTATAATGATCACTGGGGTTGTGACGTTATTGTGCGAATTGAGTTCATGTATGACTTGGTAGCAGTTAATGCCAAATACCATCATTCATGCATGAAGAAATTCTACGCTCAAAATGGAACCGGTGAAAAGAGAGGACGTAGTAGACCAACAAGTTGTGTTGCGGAAGCAATGGAAAGCGTATATACGTATCTTGCAGAAAATACTGAAGAGTGTCAATTTCCATTAGACAAATTAATGGATCAAATCGACGGCGAGTATCGACCTGATGTGAGAACTGTTAAGGCCAAACTGTTGAAGAAATTTGGAGATGACATTATTATCGCCACGACAGAAAATAAGTCTTCCGTTATTTGTTTCCGGAATCGAGGATTAACCAAGTTGCTGGCGGAAAATTGGTACACCGATAAAAAAGCCTCCGAGGAGGATGAAAGACTGAGAATCGTGGAAATGGCAGCAGCTATAATTCTGGAGGATATACGTTCGGTCACTTACGAAACATCACATTATTCTCCTTCGGATGACTTTCTGAAAGATGTTAAAACTGACGTACCAACAAGTTTAGATTTGTTATTGCGTAAAATAATTTTGACGAACAAACGTGGCTCTACCGAAAAATGGGAAACAAAATGTACAGCACTGTCGCATGCTGTTATTTCTGCAGTAAGACCTCGATCGTTTTTGTCGTCTCTCCAAATTGGCGTTGCGGCCTTTTTGCACAAGAAATATGGATCCAAACAATTAGTCAATGTTTTATCATCCCTAGGATTCTGCGCAACGTACTCGGAGGCTACCCGGCTAGAAGCGTCCGCTATAATGCATCCACAACAACCGATTCAATCAGGTTCTTTTTCACAATTCATTTTTGATAACGCGGACTTCAATACAAACACTTTAGATGGTCATGGTACCTTTCATTCGATGGGCGGAACTCAGTCTACAACCCCAAACACAGCTATTGGTCCAGATACAAAAATTGAGCGTTTATCAAGAATGCCGTCAGCTGCAGTTGTCGGACGGTTTGGGCACGTGCCGCTGAAGTTCTTCGAAAAAAGAAACGAATCGGGTCTGAAATCGATAATAATTGAAGATTTGGACATCATTCGCCGCGTATCTGATGTAGTCACTCCGTCATCCTCGGACCTAATCTGGCTGTACGGAAAATGGAAGGAAATGCCTCATGTACCTGGGTGGAACGGTTTCATGGAGCAGTTGACGAAAGGAGAGCCTTTCAAGAAATCCAAAATTATGTGTGTGCCATTCGTTAATGCCCCTCCTAGTGACTACGATACTATCTTCACTGTTCTTCTCACTGCGGCTGAGAAAACAAAATCATTGGATCAAACAACGTGTTTCGTCACTTTTGATCAGCCACTCTATATAAAAGCTAGAGAAATTATAGCCACAAATGGCGTGGACGCACGATTGGACAATGTCGTTATAAGACTAGGTGGATTTCATTTATTGATGTCTTTCATGGGATCAATTGGACACGTCATGGCTGGAAGCGGACTTAAGGAACTGTGGACTATGATTTGGGCGTCTAATTCAGCTGACAAAATGTTGATAGGGCATGCTTATGCTCGAGCGCTTAGAGCTCATACTTTGACTCATCTCGCATTGGCCAGATTGATCCTGCAGTCGATAGATTTCACTCCGGAGAATCATGCAGTTATGGAAAATTTTCTTTCCAACTTCGATCAGTCACAAATTTTGAAAGCAGACCAGCAAGAATGTTTTAACGACATAACTCAGAAATTTGAACAAAAACTTGACGAAATCGGAAGAAGAGGCCCTACTGCTAAACTGTGGATACAGTATTTTCGTATGGTTACCTTGGTAAAGCAATTTATAGAAGCAGAGAGAATGGGAAACTGGGAGCTGCATCTGGACACGGTTCAAAAAATGCTTCCTTACTTTCATGCGACTGGTCACTTTTTCTATGCTAAATCGGCGCACCTTTATCTACAAGATATGCGAAAGTTGAAAGAGAAAATGACCCTCGAAGAATACAACAAATTCACAACTGAAGGATTCTTCACGATACGGCGTTCAGACAAATTCTGGTCGGGAATTTGGTCAGACATGACCATCGAGCAGACACTTATGCGGATGATGAAAAGTATTGGAGGCTTGACGCATGGACGAGGGATAACGGAAAGTGTGCTTTCCATGTGGATTCTTGGAATGGCAGCCTTGCACAATATTTGCGAAGTCATCGAAAACTTTTGCGGTGTTAATTTCGTAGCTTCAGAACAACATGTTGATATGAGGAATGCACGCATCATCCAAGACCTAAAGGACCTTACAAAGTTAATTGATTGGTACGTCCAGCATGACCCTTTTCAAGAGACCAACGAGATCATGTCCCTCAGTACTGGAGTTGTAGGTGGAGAAAATATCAACTGTCACATGGCTCTTGAAGTCGGCAAAACTGGCTTAGCTAATATCATTGGTAAAAATTTCAACGACGTGAAATTTAAGCGCAAGGACAGAGTAATATCTCTCGCAGCTGTCAATGCTAGTGTCAGAATAGACGGAGCCACGATTGCTATTGACCCAATGACAATTTTCCAACGGATGTGTATCACAAAGCAATCAGATGAGGAGCTTCAAGAAAATTTGGAATACGAACTCTCACCAGACCCGTTGTCTTTGTTTTCTAACAGACTGATGCGTAAAGGCACGAAATCTTCCCTTTATAAAGGTTTCACACCAATTTCCGAAAATATCGAGTTTGGGAACACTATTTACGTCATTGATGGTGGATATCTATTGCATAGAGTTCAATGGCACCGAAACGAATCGTTTGGATCAATCTGTACGAACTACATTCAGTTTGTGAGGAAGAACTACGAGAGTAACGCTGTAATTGTTTTCGATGGATATCCTGAAGATGCAGCAGACAAAAGTACGAAGAGTGCGGAGCGACTCCGACGATCGAAGAAAAGCGGTGCAGCCGATGTAATTTTTGACGAAACTATGTGTCCAACTGTGACGCAAGAGAAATTCTTATCCAATGATTCAAATAAAACTCGTCTGATATCGATGTTAACTGAGAAATTCGAAGCTGCAAATCATATGGTTAAGCAGGCGTACGAGGATGCCGATACATTGATCGTAGACACAGCGCTTGAGTTGTCCTCGTCGTTCGATTCCGTTAAAATTGTCGGAGAAGACATCGATCTTTTGGTACTACTGACAGCTTTCGGATCATCAAATCCAAACGTTTATCTCTTCAAACCTGGTAGAGGAAAAACCATTCCACAATTATATTCTTCAAAAAGTTTGAAATATGGAGAAACAGTGGCCAATAACATACTATTTTTACATGCCATCAGTGGCTGCGATACGACCTCAGCAATTTTCAATCAAGGAAAGATGAAGTTTTTGAATTTACTCGAAAATAACAAATATCTGAACGAGATTATCGGGGTGTTTCAAGATGAAGATGCTCAGCCTGCTACTATCGCCCGAGCAGGAGAACGTTTTCTACTTGCACTGTATGATGTTCATGACAATGAGAACAAAACTTTAGGCAAACAGCGGTATAAAGCCTTCCAGCAGTCGGCGACGAAAAGCAAATTTAATCTCGCGTCATTGCCTCCAACCACGGCTGCAGCCGAACAACACGCGTTCCGAACGTACCATCAAGTCCAGCTGTGGCATAAACAAATCAAAGCACCTGAAATCTGGGGTTGGAAGAAATGTAGAAGTGGACTCACTCCGATCACGACGATGAAAGAGCCTGCTCCTGCAAAACTTTTAAAATTCATCTCCTGTAAATGCAAGAAAGGGTGTGGATCAGCTTGTGGATGCAGAAAAGCTGGGTTAAATTGTTCGACAATCTGTGCATCTTGCAATGGACAATCCTGTGACAATGCATCGAAAATGTACGATGACCACGACGATGATGACCCTGAGCCTATGGAACTCAGTTCAATTCTAGAAGATGCCACAGCAGAGCCAGCCGCCGACCAAGAATACACCCATGAATCAACACCTGATAATATTGATGCTGTGCCCGCAAGAGAAGCTAGACCGGTTCAGACTTCAAAACGACGAAAAGTAAGGTAACGTTCGGGTACATACCTAACGGAGAAAACACCTCAAAAAGAAAAACGCGTAGAGCAAATTCAAGATGACATCGTTCACGAAACGAATATTTGCACATTATCTCGATTCTGTACACTTTTGAACTGTAAAATTTTGTGATTAAGAAGGTATAAATATTTAAGCGGTCTAGATTTTTTTTTTTGCTCATTAGGAGGTATAGATATGACTCGTAGATGTGGATTAGGCCTACCGGGGATACCACGATAAAAAAAAAACGCACCATTTACTCTACCTCGAGGTGGTGTGGAAATGAGTAAATTCACGAACAATGCAGTCTGGCAACAATGATCCGAAGCCTGAAGATCATAGACCCATATAGACATGAGGATATAGGAAAAACTTGAATTTCCAGCGACGACAAGGCTAATATTTTGGTCTTAAATTTTTTTCGGTTGTTCTATTGTGAAAAATTATAAGTTAGTTGGAAAGCGTACGGAATTCTGAACAAATTCGGTTTTTTAATGATCCGTCTACGACTCGTAGATGTCAAGATATTCGGCTTTGTATTGATAGGGCGGTGACTGTGTGTACGGACCGGTGACAGCGAGTGACGCGGGGCTCAGGTCCGTGCGCGAGCTCGCGGCGCTCCCGGGTCCAGCGTAGGCCCGTCCGCCGCGAAAGCGTAGCATTTTGCTTGAACGCCTCGCATTCGAAGACCGTCACTGCTAAACGGATAATGCAGGAGACCGAATTTGACGAGAATTAAATTTCCTATCGATTGCACCAGCCCGAATTACCGATTTTGGGCCAAAAGTCTCGTAACAGCCGCTGATAGTGAGGGGTAAATTGGAATTGATTTTTAAATCGATTTCCTACTTTGAACACTCATAACTTGAAGCGTTCTTGAGCTACCGAGGATATTAAAAAATTAATTTACAGGGTGATTCAATACCTGTGAAAAAGTATCGGAACATTTTTCGGTCAGAGACCCCTGTCCGGCGACAGAGGGCCGCGCGTGAAACGCTGTCGTTCACGCGGGGTCCCACGCGCCTCGCGCATTATGTCATTTCGTCGGATGGCGCTATCTCGGAAGTTATGCATCGCACAAGAAGGAGTCCGAGGACAATTTTGTAGAGAATTTTGTTGGCTACAAGTTTGATAATGACTATTTTGGTCGTAGGGGCAACCGTTTGCGAGTTATTCTGCGAAAACTGAATTTTCGCATGCTTTCCCCCCCCCTGGGGGGGTTAGCGGCGGAAAATTTTAGGGGGGAATGAGAAATCCTTGTAAAGGGTACCCAAACGTACGTTCGTACCAAATTTCAGCTTTCCCTTTCACTTTGCAAGGTAGGCCCATCATACGGTCCCCGGCGACTGGACTATTGGGATTCTTATAATGTCGAAGCCCTCCCTTAGCACAGCCGTTGCCTTGATAGTGCATACAGAACTGCCGGTGTCGATCATAGCTTCCAGGGTGCTCTCGTTGACCTTGACTCTCTTCAAGTATTTGGCGAGAGTTGTCTCTCCGGCGTCGACACTCGTCTATTCAACTTCTGGGCCCTCCGTTACTAATGGTCTAATGGCTTTGGTTTAGGGCAGTCCTTGGCTAGGTGTCCCTCTTCGTTACATCTTGAACACAAGATGGGTCTTTTCGGTTCTGGGCACTTACGTGCGTAGTGACCCGTCTTCCTGCAGTTGAAGCAGTAAGGGTCGTCCGTTGCTTGGGGATCTGCCGGACTCTTTGTTGTCGCTTCCTTAATGACTTTGTTAGGATCGACGGTTGGCTTCTTCCCCCAAGGTGGTTGATCCTTATCCTTTTTCACCTCACGTGGATGAAACTTGTCAAACGTTTTAAGTGTCTTTTCGAAGGTACGAATTCCGTGGAACAACTCGTCTTCGTCTTTATGAACAGCGGATAAGACGTGCATCGCCGTCTCACGACACTGTAAAACTGAGGCAACCTGTTCTTTGGTTTCTGGAAAACTTGAACCGAGGGATTTGCACTTCTTTACTTTGTCGTGATAATAATCGGCTACAGCCTCACCGGTTTGTTGTCTCCGATACTGCATTTGGTTCCACAAGTCTGTTTTGTTTAGTTGTGGTACGAAAGTCTTCTTGAATGCTTCTCGGAACTGCGACCAAGAAGTGAACTCACTGGGATGCGCGACGAACCAGGAATGTGCTGCTTGACGAAGGTGTGAGGTCGCGGTTTCGTACAGAAAGGCCTCCGGCCACTGGTGGAGCCGCGCCGACGTTTCTACGTGGTCCAGCCATTGGCGAGCTTCTACCGCGTCTCCACGACCATCGAACTCTCCGATAGTCTTTGATAAGTCTGGCATCACATGGTAGCTTGGTTGAGCCACTGAATGCATAGTTTGTTGCATCGCTGTGGTATTTTGACGCAATAGTTCGGTCATCGCGGCCAGCACCTGTGTTGATCCTGTAACGTATTCAACAACTCAATTCTTCATATATTACATTTGAAATTAAAATTAGAGAATTCAAATAAAAATCAGTATTAGAAATTAGAATCAATACCCCCATACACACACACATACACAAGCGTTAGAAGACAAACAGACACATCGAACATCGCCACTCTGGCAACAACAGTTACACACACAAAATTTTGTTTTACACATACACATAAACTCTCAATATTATGTTCTATTAGATTTAAGGATATTGCCTGTATACCCGCTCAACAAAACCATACATGTTACACTTACAATAAAAGGGGATTAACACAGATAGAATAGAACAGAAATCTATAAACAGTATCAATATGCGACAAGTAGGGAAGTTGAGGAGTTCGTGGGTCAGTCCCCTCTCCTAAAATTTGAAGAAATGTAACTACGCGCATCGAGAAATAGTGCGAAAACCGAGCCGTAATGGTAAATCAGAACACGAGTAGAGTCACGTCGGTCCGGCTCGATCCTCGAATCAGTCGTGCCGATTTTTCAAGTATTCACTTCGGTCCGGCCTTTGGGTCTCATTGGTACGTAATTCATGGGAGCTCTCCATGAATTGCGAATTTAAATTCATTTTCTGACTTAGAAAAATTTTGAAGAATTCATTTAAGGCGACAGCCTTCCAATAAACGGAAAAGATTCAATTATTATCATTTAAACTTTAAATATTAACATTTCTTGTTACAATTAGTCATTATTGTGGTTCTATAAATCACAATAAGTTTCAGTAAAAGTATCAGTTCTTTCATTTTCTGTTCTTTTGCTTGACGCATCATCCTCGCTATCAATATAAATCTGTCTAACTGCTAATCATTCACCTTTACACAACATACACTCCACAGTTAATTGTTCCTATCCTGAATTATCCATTATAACTGGTTCAGTCCTCAGTGAAGAGTGCTGTTAGTAGTAACGCCCGGACTTTCGAGAAAGGGAAGCACAAAAGCAGTATTTTCGACACTGAGTCCTCTCGTTATTAGCTCAGGTAGAAACTCCTTTCCTAGAGGTAATTCGTTACCTCATTGCACAAAAACCACGAGAGCAGGTGTTAATTGATCTAGGTACCTTATTGAAGCCCTGAGAGAATCTTTGCTCAATAATAATTAAAATTTCCACTAGTACGAGTGCTATCAAAGAAGAATTTCAGGATTATCGATAAACGGTTAAAATGATAAGTGATAGTAGTGAAACTCGTTTAATATTAGTTTAATCGGAGTGAGCGTGCAATTTAGTGAACACGGATCACAGTGAGGATTAACGTTATAATCCATTGGGACGCTGTTTATGTTACTCGCTGGAGTTTCCGACCTACTTGGTGGCTGATTGTTGTTATACGATCCAGGCGATCCCGGACCATCCGGATTTCCCGGTGGTAAGCCGCCCTGATTGTTATTCATTCCGATCGGTTGTTGATTTGAGTTCGAACCACCTGCCGTAGCGCCGTTTGTCGGAGGAACGAACGTTGCGGGTTTCAAAACCGAGTGCCTCTGCGTCGACTGGCGTTGTTGTTCCGCCAATAATGCCTGTTGGAACTTGTCGAAATCGTCGGCCGCCATGGCGTCGTTAGCGTCCTTATTTGAATCGAACCGTTACACAAGATGGCTTCCGAAGCGTCCTTTGTCCATTATAGCTTTCACGAATTTTATTCTCATTCACTTTTTCGTTCAGATTTCCCGCACACGATTCCAGAACTGTTAATCGCCCTCGTATCCCACTTCTGATGTGTTAGCTTAATTTTCTTGGAATAAGCCGGGTGTCGGGATGCCGGGAATGAGGGTAAAATAAATTCTCGGAACGTGTTTTGGGAAAAGTATTTGATGCTTTCCGTTTATTTTTCTTGACACTCCACTCCTTCTACTTATAATCTTAACCTTTCCTTTCAATCCAATCTAAATCACAGTACTAAGTATTTCACGGCGACCAGCCGTCGTGGCGCCTACCTGGCCCTTCCACATACACTCCACTGCTCTTCCTCTCGAACGACCAGTTCTACCAACCTTATACTCTCGGCCACTCATACCAATCTCTGGATATAAAAATCCCCAACATGTTTTGTTTTTAAAGTTTTATTTGTGTCCCTTTATTGTGTCTGTTATTTGTTTTATTATATCTTGAAGAGGTATAATTTCCATTTTTAAGTTTGGAGACTTAAGTTTGGAGACTTATCCTGAAGAGATAACATTTAATCAAAGACAAAGACTGTGTAATATTACTATTACGTAAACATATATCATTGAAATGTAATTCTTCAAAAACATCAAATTTTGCTTCAAAATCTCGTACATACGAATTTTATCCGGGAAATTTTTTAAATATTTATGATAATCATAAGTGTCTAAAATATGTCGCGATTCCACAGTATCAGGTATACGCGCGGCAAAACGGTTAAGGATTTGGCAGGCCCTGTTATTTTTTATACCTGGCCGCTCGAAAATTATACAGTCGCAAAACACGTGTTAGTATATTTTATTAATTTCTCTTATTCATACATTTTACATGTTTTTGAATAAACTGTTCTGCTTAATACTATGTATAATACTTGCTGACGTTTTGGATATAAATTTCTTGTAATTTCAATGTTTTATTTTTTTTTTTCATTTTTCATGATTTTTCCAAATAGTTGTGAAAACCCGTGAAACGCAAAGAAAAATCGAAATAGAGAACGTTCCGAAAAATTTGATAAAAAAACCTCGTAGCTAAAAGCAGAAAGTCGTAAGCGCCATTTTAATTTTTTTTTCATTTTTCATGATTTTTCCAAATAGTTATGAGAACCTGTGAAACGGAAAGTAAAATCAAAATAGAGAACGTTCCGAAAAATTTGATAAAAAAATTCGTAGCTAAAAGCAGAAGGTCGCAAGCGCTAATTTTTGTTTCATTTTTCATGAGTTTTTAAAATAACTGTAAAAACTCGTGAAACGCAAAGATAAATTGAAAGAACGACCATTAAAAAAAAAAAAATTTGATAAAAAATATTGGTAGTTAAAAGCAGAAGGTCGTAAGCGCTATTTTATTTTTTTTTCATTTGTCATGAGTTTTTCGAATAGCTGTAAAAGCTAAAGATAAATTGAAAGAACAACCATTAAAAAAAAAATTTGATAAAAAATATTGAAAGTTATAAGCAGAAGGTCGTCGGCGCTATTTTTTTTATTTTTCATGATTTTTCAAATAGCTGTAAAAACTCGTGAAACGCAAAGATAAATTGAAAGAATGACCATTAAAAAAAAAAATTCGATAAAAATTATTGGTAGTTAAAAGCAGAAGGTCGTAAGCGCTATTTTTTTTATTTTTATGATTTTTCAAATAGCTGTAAAAACTCGTGAAACGCAAAGATAAATTGAAAGAACGACCATTAAAAAAAAAATTCGATAAAAATTATTGGTAGTTACCCAATAAACACACAGTGGTTGATGTGTGGTATAATAAACGTATCTCGACACGTTAAGAAAACGTTGGTAATAAACGAGTTACATCGAATCTATGGGAAATACTCGTATATTATACCATAAAGTTTTAGGTACGAAGTCCGCCTGTTATACCAATTTTTCGATACGCATTACTTATACGGGAAATATACGTGTATTATACCATCAATTTTTGATCACTGTCCGCGATAATATTTATTCTTAAAATGTCAACCAAATGTTGTTTTCAACATAATAATGTATTATTAATAATAAAAAACCGTTATTAATGAAAGACAATTAAAAATTTAAGAATTAAAAAAAAAAAAAAAAGTGACTTCACGGGGATTCGATCCGGGAACCTCTCGGGTGTGAGACCAATCTCTTGTCCTTGCGCTGCTGCCAGCTCTTACGATGAACACAGAGTTTGAGGTACATAATATGTGCTGTACTATGGGACTTTGGCAACAGCATTTTGTCATAAAAATGTGGATGTTAGGAAATTTTTGAGAGGTGAAAATTAGGTCGGGCACGCGGACATCGAGACCAAAAATATACCATGGATTACACGTGTAAAAAACGCTTTTTATTCGGTGGAAAACATGTGGAATATACCAGCACACAGAAACGTGTTTTCCACGTGTTTTCCACGGGTTTTCCTGGTATACAAGATACGTTGATTGAATGATGTGTGGTCCACGTATAATTTTTCCACTTATGCCGACTTTCCACATTGGACACGTTTAATATACGTATATTCGACGTACCTGTGTTTATTGGGTAAAAGCAGAAGGTCGTAAGCGCGTTTTTTTTTTTTTTTGATTTGTCATAAGTTTTTCAAATAGTTGTGAAAACCCGTGAAACGCAAAGAAAAATCGAAAAGCGAAATGTAGAACGTTCCGAAAAATTTGATAAAAAAAATTCGAAGCTAAAAGCAGAAGGTCGTCAGCGCCATTTTTTTTATTTTTCATGATTTTTCCAAATAGTTGTGAAAACCCGGGAAACGCAAAGAAAAATCGAAATAGACAACGTTCCGAAAAATTTGAAAAAAAAAAAATTCGTAGCTAAAAGTTAAAGGTCGTCAGCGCCATTTTTTTTTCATTTTTCATGAGTTTTCCAAATAGTTGTAAAAACTCGTGAAACGCCAAGATAAATCGAAATCGACGTCGTTTCGAAAAATTCGATAAAAGAAATCGCAGTTAAAAGCAAAAGGTCGTATCTCCGCCCAACTTACGACCCTTTGCACTTACATTCTCTATCGGGTCCTGACACTATCGTCTCCCACCTACCTTCGTGAGCTTTTTCTTGAACCTGATCCTGACCTGCGTCGCTCCTCCAGGCTTGCTGATTCTGGCTCTTCCTCGGTCTTTCACATCCCGCTTCATAAAACAACTTGTTTCCGAAATTCTTGGCGCCTCACGTCCATGTATCTTTGGGATGGTCTACCCACTTCTATTCGGGATTCATCTTCTATGGAGGTGTTCAAGGCGCGTCTTTTCAACCACCTTGTATTGGCAAATTCGCTGGGTCACGCTGCTATTCCTAGGGCGAGGCTTTGAGGGCAGGGCGCGCTCGCCCTCGTATCCTCAGTTCAAATACTATTCTTATATTCAAATATTATTCTTACTCCTGTTTTCTGTATCCTCATCTATATTTAAGTATTGCTCATGTGTAATATACATTTCCTAATCTAAGTGTATATGTATCCCTGTCTATAACCTTAGTTCGGGTTACCTATGCACATCTCTTCTTATTTATTTCTTTGTATTAGGATTTGCCTATCTTATCTTATATTTTTAACTTATAAGTCGTTGTGTGATGGTTCCGAGGTAGCCGTGCGTGTTCTAGTTCTCCTTGTTTTAGCTCATTTACCCACGTGCAGCTACATACCTGCTTCGTGTTTTTTCACTCTCTAACGCTCACGGCTCCCTCTGTCCTCTACCAAACTGTTTTGTTCTCTCCACCTGTTTTAGCTTGTAATCTCCCTTCATACGCCTAGTCTATAAGTAAGTTTGCCTCACGATCATGTTCACTCCCACTGCTGTCACCCCTCTCCTAGGCTGTCTGTTTTCTAGCTTTCATGCCGCAGTCGATCCATACTTCCGCCGAAAATTATTTATTATTATTCTGCCACTTAGTATATTATCTTCACTCTTGCGCCCATAATCACTCAGCTTTATATACCGTATTAGTACTTAACTTTATATTTAGCCATGTACATTAGTATCACATTACTATCTATGTAATATTTTATTTTTACTCTTCCGCCTACAATCAATTTATTTCTATATACCCTATTAGTATTTAAATGTATATTTTGCTTTGTACTACTTTGTTGCCCCTAGGCCTGTTCTGGCCACGGCATAATAAATGATACATACATACATACATACATACATACATTTTACGATCTCGTAATTTCAATTGATCTATACGCTTCGAACGTTTTCAGAGCGATTGGTGTGAAAAATAAAAAAAGTTATACGACTTTATGCCATTATAAACAGCAAAACGTCGTATAATGGCGCTTACGTCCTTATGTCATTAGACACGCGACACACGTTACCAATTTTATGTTCATCGCCTACGTTAAGTTATCGACGTGGCAGGGGGTCTACTGCTGTGTATAAATACGACTGATCGGACGAATTCTAACCAGACACGAAGTAAGTGGCTACCTTCAACATGAACAAGATCGTCTGTCTTCTTGTCGCCTCATTGCTGTGCGTGGGTGTTACCAGCGGTAAGTTACAGCCAATAGCACATGCTCGAACTTTCTATTTTCCGAAACAATGAAACCTCACTTATACTTATCTCAATCGGGTACGCTAGAAAAAGTACATGCGTATAACTGAGAGTAACGTAAAAAAAAAATAATTGAGAGTCAAGTGGTTCGATAACTTCCACGTCAGCATTACAATTATCCACACACATCCTCAACAGGCGAAAAAACCCTGTTCTGTAGATAAACGTTATAGAAATATTTTTGCATCAAGGAGTAAAATATTCTCGATACAACAGGGATACAATATTCAAACTGAGAATATTTGAATTATTGATCTCAATTCCAACAGCCAAACCGGAACTCATGGACGTATATCGAAAGCTATCAATTTTTGAAGTGTTGTGTCACAAAATATCTCGTGTCTAATGACATAAGGACGTAAGCGCCATTATACGACGCACAGTGGTTCCAAATGCGAAATGGCTGGCCAGAAATCGAAAAATGAAGTTTAAATTCGAAGAATTTTAACTGTGGGGTCAGGTAGAGGGATACCCCTGGCGTCCCTTTCAAGGGTAGAGGAGTGGCAGGTGGTACGTTTAGCCGTTGGGATCTCATTCGTAACGAAGACCTCGAGCAGGTAGCCTCGGCCGTGAGCTAGTCCGTTAAAATTACTACCGCTTAAAATCGCAATATCTTCGAGTGGAATTGAGCAATTTTAAATTTTCAAAATGGAATCTCCGCCTGAAAGTAAGTACTTTTATTATATCATTGTGATTTTTTATTTAAAGTACACACTGAGCAAAGAAAAATTTAAACATCTACTGTAAATTCTCGTGCCCGTGGTGAAGAAAAGTTTTGTTCACATTGAGTAAAAGTTAGTTGTTAAACGTTGTTAAGCGGTCGGAGAGGTGCCATATGATTCTTTACACTCTTGAGTAAATATATCACCAAAAATTAGATGCCAAAAACTGCCAACCTCGTTACAATGAATTTTTCTGTAAATAGACGCGCTCATGCACGTGCGGTGCGGCACATAAACTAGGCGGTGCATTGCAACGCACACTAGGCGATCAAGTCGATTGATTTGTTTCTCATGAATATCAGTATTAGTCTACCGGATTCGAATATAATTTTTATTAAAAAAAATTATTATTGATTTTTGAAGTCATGTATTATGTATTGTCTCACTGTTAAATTAATTTTTTCAGGTTCTCGGAAGAGTAAGGAAGCGGTCGTTGTTACGCGACAGGATTTGTTCGATTTATTATTGCCTTATTTGAACGATGGTGCGAGTAAAGCGTACGAAATTGTGGAGATGGCACTGTCGGAAAAATTCCATTCCACTTACACGCTATCTACAGATGAAAAAACGAAGATTCGCCATTTATTACATCAAATCCGAGACAGATGGCAAAAAGTTAAACGAACGAAGGCATTTTTTCTGGATCAAAATGCGGATTGGCTAAGCACAGTGGTCGCCTTTGATAACAATAAGGATATCTCCACCGTAAACAGAGATTCAGCTGCAGTTCAGACGCGTGGTCGCCATTCGCAGAGCTTTGAGGACTCCAGCGAACGGTCGAAACGGCGAAAAACTGAAGGTATTCGTAACCAGTCCAGTACCGAAGAGCTTGCCTTTGCCACCCACATGAGTCTTCGAGCAGCAGGTAAATTCGAGGCCGCAAAAATAGTGAAAGACGTTGCTCTGGGCAGTCCTACAAAAGCATCAAAGTACAAGGAAGCTTTACGAACTGTTACAAGTAGCACACCCGCTTGTTATACCGCTGATGCTGCGCTTTCTTTAATAGTTGAATACCGCATGTCCAAACATGTATATCAGGGAATACGCTCTGGCGCGCTGGAACTTAATTCAAAAATGTATCCATCGTACAAATCTGTGCTGGGGGCGAAAAAAAAATGTTATCCGCCCAAAGATGACATTACTATAACTGAGAGTAAAGCTGCGGTGAAACTTCAAGCACTGTTAGATCAGTAAAGCGCATTTTGGCAGTTCAAAGTGAAGTTTTAACTTCTCTCCCATCCCAAGGAATTTTCAATATGCATTTAATTTGCAAATGGGGATGCGACGGTACATCTGGGCAAAGTACTTTTAAACAAAAATTCGAGAATGACGACGGAGACAAAACAGATGCGACTATCTTCTTCACTTCACTTGTGCCACTGCAGCTCGTGGTCGTCGACGAAGTAAATAAGGGAGAAATAACCGTGTGGCAAAATCCGCGACCCTCCTCCCCTCGATTTTGTAGGCCCATAAAAATCGAGTTTTTAAAAGAGACTGCACAAGGAACGCGACAGGAAGTGGATGACATCAAAGAGCAGGAAAAGCAGCTTCAACCCTTCCATGGGTTTGAGAACGGGAAAGAAGTCAGTGTAAACTACAAGTTAGCATTAACAATGGTTGATGGAAAGGTTTGCAATTCCCTAACGTCTACGGCCTCAAGTCAACGATGCTATCTTTGCGGGGCCACATCGAAAGAATTCAATGACATCGACAAGATGTTGCAGAGGAAGATTAACGAAGAACACTTACAATATGGGATATCATCCTTGCATGCGTGGATTCGTTTGTTCGATTGCCTTATACATATTGCATACAGATTGGAAATAAAGAAATGGCAAGCAGATAAAAAAAGCATCGAAAGCCGTAAAAAAACTATACAAAAAGGTTTCCGTGAGAAATTGGGACTGTTAATTGATCAACCGAAACAAGGATATGGTAGCACGAATGACGGTAATACTGCTCGTCGTTTCTTTCAAGATTCCGAGGTTTCAGCGTCTATAACGGGACTAAATAAAGAACTAATTAACAGATTTCACGTGATCTTACAAGTAATAGCGTGTGGTTTCGAAATAAACGTGAATGAATTCGAAAAATACGCTGTAGAAACAGCCCGTGAATACGTGCGACTATATCCTTGGTATTACATGCCCACTACTGTGCACAAAATTTTAATCCACGGCGCAAAAGTAATAGGGTCTTCGATGCTGCCTATAGGACAGATGTCAGAGGAAGCTCAGGAATCTTGCAACAAATTTATCAATCATTTAGGCTAGACTTTGCCCGAAAATTTAGTAGGAAGCAGAATATGGAGGATGTTTTTGCGCGGCTCTTGATTGCGTCTGACCCCGTGATCTCAAGTTTGCGTAAGTTGCCAGCAAAGCCGGGTAAATCATTATCGCGTGAAGCAATGGCGTTGTTGACCTCGCCAACTGTGAACAACGAAAAATTTTTTCGAAATACTGAGAGTGACTCTGGCGATAATAATGATAGCGATTCAGACAGCAACTGGAGCCTCTAGGTTTGAGCGTCAGTAACTATTTTTTGTTTTTATAGAAAAATAATATTAATTTGTATTTTTGAATAAATGAGTATTATTATCGTAATTTTTTCCGTATTTACATACCTTCCTAATCCACTATATCCCACAAACATGTAGATATTTATACAATATTTCGTTCTTTCATAATTTATTCGTGTTAGCGACCTCAAAAGCCCCCGAGTACCAAATTTCGTAGCGATTGATTCAAAATTGGAGAAAATGGTCCGCCATTTTTGGGCAGCCATTTTGTTTTTTGGAAATCTGACTTCAGATTCGTGTTCAGCTACCCCAAAAACCCTAGAGTACCAAATTTCGTAGCGATTGATTCAAAATTGGAGAAAATGGTCCGCCATTTTTGGGCAGCCATTTTGTTTTTTGGAAATCTGACTTCAGATTCGTGTTCAGCTACCCCAAAAACCCTCGAGTACCAAATTTCGTAGCGATTGATTCAAAATTGGAGAAAATGGTCCGCCATTTTTGGGCAGCCATTTTGGTTTTTGGAAATCTGACTTCAGATTCGTGTTCAGCTACCCCAAAAACCCCCGAGTATCAAATTTCGTAGCGATTGATCCAAAATTGGAGAAAATGGTCCGCCATTTTTGGGCAGCCATTTTGTTTTTTGGAAATCTGACTTCAGATTCGTGTTCAGCTACCCCAAAAACCCGCGAGTACCAAATTTCGTAGCGATTGATTCAAAATTGGAGAAAATGGTCCGCCATTTTTGGGCAGCCATTTTGTTTTTTGGAAATCTGACTTCAGATTCGTGTTCAGCTACCCCAAAAACCCCCGAGGACCAAATTTCGTAGCGATTGAAGAATACCTTCTCAATTTGGCCAGCCATTTCGCATTTGGAACCACTGTGCGACGTTTTGCTGTTTATAATGCCATAAAGTCGTATAATTTTTTTTTTTCCACACCAATCGCTCTGAAAACGTTCGAAGCGTATAGATCAATTGAAATTACGAGATCGTAAAATGTAAGTGCAAAGGGTCGTAAGTTGGGCGGAGATACGACCTTCTGCTTTTAACTGCGATTTCTTTTATCGAATTTTTCGAAACGACGTTGATTTCGATTTTTCTTTGCGTTTCACGAGTTTTTATAACTATTTGGAAAAATCATGAAAAATTCAAGAAGAAAAAAATGGTGGATACGACCTTCTGCTTTTAACTGCGATTTCTTTTATCGAATTTTTCGAAACGCCGTCGATTTTGATTTTTCTTTGCGTTTTACGAGTTTTTACAGCTATTTAAAAAAATCGTGAGAAATAAAAAAAATCGAAATGGCGCTCACGACCTTCGACTTTTAACTAGCAATATTTTGTATCGAATTTCTTTAAATGGTCGTTCTTTCAATTTATCTTTGCGTTCTACGAGTTTTTACAGCTATTTAAAAAAATCATGAGAAATAAAAAAAATCAAAATGGCGCTTACGACGTTTTGCCTTTACGTTGTTTTTTATTTTTCCCTCAAAATTGGAATGAAAGAACGACGTATCCGCCCAACTTACGACCTTTTGCACTTACATTTCTCGATTTCGAAATTTCAATTGATCCATAAGTTTTGGCCGTTTTCAGAGCGAATGGCGCGATGGCGTGAAAAAAAAATATACCACCTTTTGCCACCAAAATCGCGTTTTTGGCGCTGACGACGTTATGCCCCAGGAAAAAATCGGGTAGATCTATGTAGATCTAAATGCTTTAGATCTACGTAGATCTAAATTTTGGCATAGATCTAATGAGTTCTACGTAGATCTTATGAGATCTCAAGAGATCTACGTAGATCTAATTTTTATGTCAATGTCAATTCCGGAAATGAATTGAAAAAACATTGATTAATTGCATAACTATAATGAAAAAATACTCACTATCGTCATAAAATAAGAAATCGTGAATACGAGTAAGGAAAAAAAAAAATTGTGAAAATCGAACAAATCGGAATCGAACCCTCGTACTTCGGATTACGAAACCTGTACCGTACTAGATGAGCTAAGGCGTCTTCTGAAAATACGTGCGTTTCTGGCATACTTATGGTCCAATCAGTCTAGACAGACTTGAAATATTTCTAAATACGGTACCAGAACTACTCAGATCCGAGTAGATCTACTTGGCTTCAATGAGCATAACAACGTTTTGCTGCAATTATTCCATCTTCTCATCTCATATCTACCTAGATCTACAGTAGATCTACCTAGATCTAAAGTAGATCTACCTAGATCTGAAGTAGATCTACCTAGATCTAAGGTAGATCTACCTAGATCTAAAGTAGATCTGGGTGGATATACATAGATCTAACAAGCATGAGCATTCGAACATGGCAGTAGATCAATTCGAAGCTACGTAGATCTACAAAAATCCTCGGAGATCTGGGTAGATCTAGGTAGATCTACGATTTCCCAAAATTTAGATCTATTTAGATCTATTTAGATCTAAATTAGATCTCCGGGGATGCGAATTAGATCTAAACCATTTTTTCTCGGGGCCATCCCTACTGAAAATGATCCTGTAAAATACTACATGAAAATGTACATAATAAATTACATGATAAATTTTCTAAAGTTATTACTGGATTCCTGATACGAATTATTATGTACTTTATTATATGATTTTTTTTCTAGCCATTATGTTGTACAAATACACATAATTTATTATCTCATTTATCGTAAGATGTTTTACATGATCAGATTTTATGATAGTAAGAAAAGGGGACACCCGAGTCGGGATCGAACCGTGGTCCTTCGAATTTGGAAACAGTAATGCTACCGCTTGAGCTACGGTACTACATAGTAATGTAACAAAGTTTTAGGTTCATAAGCTTTGATATGATTGTGATTGATTTCAGTTTCTTCAAAGAAGTTTGAACTCGTAGAGATAAAACTCATGTAAAACATCACACAATAAATTAGATGATAAATTATGTGTATTTGTACAACGTAATGGTCAGCACAAAAATCATGTGATAAAGTACATAATAATTTACAACATTCTTAATTTACATGATAATTCATATCATGAATCCAGTCATAACTTTATAAAATTTATTATGTACTTTTTCATGTAATATTTCACAATATCTTTTTCAGTAAAGATTCGACACGCGATATTTAACAGCACACTTAACATTTTATGGAACGTATGTTCTGCAGGTGGTAAGATTCATTGAATCGTTAAAAATAAAAACTATGCGTACATCATCACGATATAGATAAAATGTGTTTTTTGAACGTTATGCTCTTTGTTTGGAACCATTTTATTCTGTACATTTTATGCTGTAATACACGGAATGTTCAACCCATTTTCAACATGTCAGGTTCCACTCGATTCGTTAAGTATTGTCATGATATCCTGATTTTTATTTCAGGAGTCAACTCAGGCGCGGGTCCCAGCAGCATCGGTAAGTTAAAGATACACAGATTTTCGGTAGTGACAGATATTCACTTGTTGTTCGAATTTAGCTCAACCGAGTCGAGCACCGCGGAATCAATTTTTCAAGTATTGTGTCTCGAAATATTTAACGGTATACTTATTTTGCAGCAATTATTCTGCAGACTTATCGAATCGTTATGCCTACATTTTAGTATCACAGGAAGTAAAATTTGAAATCGTAAAATGGTACTGAAGTGGAAAATCGACCATTCGTCGAACTCATGTATATCTGGAGCAATCAACTTTTGAAGTGTTGTGTCACGAAATATTTACCAGCACACTTAACATTTTGTAGCACGTATAATGTTCTGCAGCTGGTAAGATTCATTGAATCGTTAAAAATAAAAACTATGCGTACGTCATCACGATATAGATAAAATGTGTTTTTTGAACGTTATGCTCTTGGTTTGTAACCACTTTATTTTCCAGTTTATTTACCAGTTAATTCTCTACATTTTATACTATAATACACAGAATGTGTATTACAAACCATTTTCAACATGTCAGGTTCCACTCGATTCGTCAAGTATTGTCATGATATCCTGATTTTTGTTTCAGGAGTCGATCTACTCGAGGCTTTCATCCACGGTGAGTTAAAGATACAGAGATTTTCGATAATGACAGATATTCGCTTGTTAATCGAATTTAGCTCAAGCGAGTCGAGCACCGCGGAATGAAGACTTAATCACAGTCCTCTTTACTTAAATTTCAGCTGACTTGAAAATTGTCGAAGACACACTGAGAGATGAGGCGAATTATGTTAAACACTTGTCCAAAAGTAAGTCCAAAACAATGTCACTCCATCAAGATATTCAAGTCATAGCTACTAAGACGTGCGTCAAATATTGACAAAGTACAATAGTGTCATGATGTACCTATTTTATTTTCAGTTACGGAATCCGGGTTGCAGATCGAAGACGCTAGTAAGTGATAAGTGGATACACTTACTTGACCAATTTATACGTCTACCAAAACGCTCGAATTATCTTTGTCTCCTATGCCATGATGATATCAAGAGACTCGGTAGAGTCTCGAGCCAAGTACATTAAAAAAAAATTTTTTACGCGCGAGGGACTCAACGGCTCTATATACCCGAGCGAACTCTGTTTCGGCCGAACGGCAATTTTCAAGTCGTGTTTATTCCGTCTTCGTGACAAATATCGCTTTTCGGATGCAAGGTTTTGAATCTGGGTGCGAAAAGCTCTCATTTATGCTCAATTTGAACGTAATCAGTTAACTGAGAGCTTAGATATGATCAATTATAGATTTCTGATACCCCGTCGTCAATTTCGTTTCCTCCGTCGAACGTCGTTTCCAAATTCTGAATACATAATACGATAGAAAGTCGTTCGAGTAATAGGAAAGTTACATGGTGTTGAAATATCACAGAGTTTCCGATCTATCTAGTATAATACATGCAAACAGACGAAACAACATTGTCTATGGCCGTCGAGTTACCGACCGTGTTGTCGTTCCATGTCGGCTGCTAGTGCGGCTACTAGATTAAGTGAGGTTAGGTTCTGCTAGGTTGACGAAGCGGTCAACAAGAGTTTTTATTCGCTATGTGCGTCTAGACAACTAGCGTCACGAGTGACGAAAAATCAGACTTCCAGTAGGAGAGGACAGAATAAGTAATAAGAGCTGGCCGTAATTGGTAGGATTATTCGCGACTTTTGATGCTGTCCAATCAGTGTGCTGGACTTCTCCTACTGAAAGTATCTTTTTTTGCCACCCCGAGCGCATTCGTCGAATTCAGCTTGCGTTCAAGGTCATGCACATAGCGAATTACGAATTCGCGTATGTTAATTATTGTTACCGCTGAGCATATTATGATAATGTGACGTTATTGACGACTTATTTATGATAGGCTAAGAAAGAATGAAATTTATGATTCTCCACTGAAGTGGATATATGATTTCTAAGAGAATGAGATAAAGTCATTGAAATTTGGAAATACATAACCTATGGGATTGATCGTGCTATATTGTAATTGAATTGAAATAATACTCTACGATGTTGAACGTTCGCATCATGCTCTGTCTTGTGTAAAAATATTAATTCGGACGAGCGATATATTGATATGCAACGAGTCCTAAGGAATAACAGACGTATATCTTGGCGGACAGTCTAGAGCGGACCTAACTCAGAATACGCTTGAAGGCGGTTATAGAGCTCCTTACACATTTCCTACACGGTTTCATGAGTTACGTTTCGGTTCTAAACTGTCCACCGAACACGTCTGTTTCCGCAGAACTTATTGATATGAACAATCGTTCAATTTTTTTGGTTATATTTTCGCGCCTAGTTTAGCTTCGCAGAGAAAATGTGTACGCTGCAGTATGCTCCGGAGGTTTTCTTCGATGACTTAGCTTTCAATCTTGACGTTACAAAACAACTCTTGGAGCACTCGAGTGACACGACGTCAAATCATCGGATTCTGACGATAAGAATACCTTGGTGGAACGGATGGAATGGACAAATCTTGCCATGCAATCTAATGACAGAAGTACTATCTCGGAAGACTTCATTGAGTGTTTATCGATAGTTATTCATTGATTTTGATATTTCCATACTATTATTATTTGTGTAGATCATAATAGTATATTATGCACCACGGGAAGGAAGCAGCCGATTTTTGGCGAGCGCGGATTTTGCAGAACGAGTTGAAATTCGACGGCGCCAAATACATATGTACATACCTATGTACATATGTATATACCTATGTACATATGTATATACCTATGTACATATGTACATAGGTATATACATATGTACATAGGTACATAGGTATATACATATGTATATATGTACATATATATACATATATACATGTATGTATATATCTATATACCTATATACATATGTACATATGTACACATATATATACATATATACATGTATGTATATATCTAGATACCTATGTACAAAAATGGATTCATTTTTGCCCGCTTATTGAAAAGCGGGCTAAAATGAATCCGTTTTTGCCCGCTTATTGAAAAGCGGGCTAAAATGAATGCATTTTTGCCCGCTTATTCGAGCCGGTCAAAAAAAGGTCACTTTAGGCCCGCTTAATAGGTCAAAAAAACGCAGAAATCGTGCATGTGTTACAAAAAAAACATTATACTGTAGCACGGCAGGATATGGATTTCCACTTATGCTGAAGTCCAATGATGTACACGAGATACAAGCGCTACATACCAAGAAATTCGAATCACTCATTGTTGGACAATTCTAAATGTATTCATCCGGCCGCCGTATTCACTTAAGGGCAGACTTTGGTTAAATTTTCAAAGTCGCTATCAGATGTGATATAAAAAAAATCCTTTCAGCAGTTTTTGAGTAATGGTAGTAGAAAAAAATTTTCTGCCTTCTGCAATGAAAGTGTAAGTGCAAGGAACCTTGCGAAGAAGATTTTTCCCACCGCTACTAAAATTCCCTGCGTCTACACTTTCACCGCAGGAGGCTTGAATTTTTTTACTCGCACCCCATACCGCCATAATTTTAAAATTACACCTCTTTTTAATATTTTAAAAACTAAAAAACCTATTATTGCCCAAAATTTCATCGAAGTCTCCCCTTAAAAACGGGAACCTTCAGTATTACCTTAATTATTATCACATTCTTGGTAGATCTTTTCTACCTGAAATCAAACACTGATATTCTGTGCAACGACTGCGTACTAAGTAATATTCATAGAAATGAATGTGAAAATACTGACAACCGAATGAGTGTGGCGAGTGAGGAACATCAGAAACCCTATCGAGTGAGCGTAGCGTACGAGACTAATTAACAGCTACTGAATCGAAATTCTGCAAAAAGTAGTCAAATCCCCCCAAAAAGCACCTCTGGTGCAACAACCTTTCGCCAAGTACATTAATGACTGCGGTCTACCTACAAAAAATCTATGAAAAAAAATTTGCCTTCAATAAAAAATATTTCTTCAAAAATACCTACTAACAAAAATTCATCTTCAACAAAATTCGACCTTCAAAAATGTTTCCTACAAAAAGAATTGATATCAGATACGACTGCCAAGCACAACACATGCAAATTAAATTCACGTAAATGGCATTGTGCTCGTTCGCTCGCTACGCTCGCTCACTCGGTTGGTTTTTCATAATTATTGTTAAACAAAATTGAAGGAAAAAAAATTTGGAGGAAAAAGTTTAGGGAGTGGTACTTGGCGGGCCAGGTGTGGGAAAGTGCAGGAGTATTCATTCAGATCTTCACGTAACATTTTTATACATTGCTACGATGGCCCGCCAAGTACCACTCCCTAAACTTTTTCCTCCAAATTTTTTTTCTTTCAATTTTGTTTAACAATAATTATGAAAAACCAACCGAGTGAGCGAGCGTAGCGAGCGAACGAGCACAATGCCATTTACGTGAATTTAATTTTCATGTGTTGTGCTTGGCAGTCGTATCTGATATCAATTCTTTTTGTAGGAAACATTTTTGAAGGTCGAATTTTGTTGAAGATGAATTTTTGTTAGTAGGTATTTTTGAAGAAATATTTTTGTTGAAGGCAAATTTTTTTTCGTAGATTTTTTGTAGGAAGACCACAGTCATTAATGTACTTGGCGAAAGGTTTTTGCACCAGATACTATATATTATCGTTGAGGTGGCGAATTGGCACACGGGTAACAATATTTGAGTACACGACTTTGCCTGCAAAGTTGAACAAAATTTGAGTGTGGTGCCGATAAGATCCTTCCCTTCAATATCTTTGTCTCCGTATTCTGGAAAATCATTCCGTTTGATATTCAGGACCTCTCTATTTCTGCTTCAGATATTTTGACGAAAGCCGGAAAGGATCTCCACGACCGTGTAGCTTCTATCCTAGGGGGTGGGAAGGGTGAGTTGAAGACAACTTTTACCCTTTAAAAATGTTTTTGTGATCTACTGTTCGCTTCACATATCGACGGGTCCTAATGAAAAAGACCCAACTCGCCGTGCCGGTTAGAAAAGAGCCAACTCGCCGAATTCTATAGAAATTTCCATTGTGTTTCGGCGAGTTGGTTCTTTTCTAACCGTACGCCGAGTTGGCTCTTTTCTAACTGGCCTGGCGAGTTCTCTCTTTTTCATTAGGACACGTCGATATCAGGGTGAAGTCGAGAAATTGTTTTATTTGACCGAGATTTTCTATTTTGATTCTTCATATTTGTGACTACCATCCCGCGTTATCTCTTTCTCTTGCGACCCCGCAGCCCGTTGTGCTCCGCCACGCGGCGGATCGTGCAATACCACGGTATAATTTTAAGAAAGCTAACTTTATTACTCTGTATGACTCTTTCTGTAAACTTGACTGGTCTAGCCTATTCTCTCTTAATGATGTTAATGCAGCCTGCGATTGTCTGTACTCTCTTATTTATTCGGCTGTCGATGCCTCTGTCCCCAAACTTAGGCCTGCCCTTGCGGCTTCCAAATTTCCTGTGTGGTATACGCGCGATGTAATCAACAGTCTCAAAGCTAAAAACAAGATGCGTTCCAGGTACTTGCGCTCCGGGTCTCCTGCTCATCTGGCTCAATACAAGACTCTCCGCTCCACGCTTAAGACCTCACGCGATTCAGCCTTCTCGGCCTATGTCTCCTCGCGTGAGAATGCTATTATCAATGACCCTGCCTCATTCTGGTCCTATGCGAATAGACTCAAAGGCGGCTCTCGGATGCCAGGTGTAATGTCCCATCGCGGAGTCAGCTATGATAAGCCTGCCGATATTGTCAGCGCCTTCGCGGATCACTTTTGTACTGTGTTCGATGTGCCTAGCTTGGCCCAGCCCCTTGACCAGTTCGTCTTCAACCGTTCTTGTTTTGCCTTGTCCGGGCGGGCATGTCTTGAAATAACTGAGTCCGATGTTCTACTTGCTCTTCGTTCGCTCAAGCCTAAGCTCTCGTCTGGTACAGATCAGATCCCTGGCCTAGTAGTCCGTGACTGCGCACAAGTCTTTGCGAAGCCTCTGTGTTTCATTTTTAATCTGGCCCCTAAGCATGCTGTCTTTCCGGATGTATGGAAATCTGCCCGGATCTGCCCGGTGTTTAAGTGCGGCGACGAGTCTGAGGTCTGCAACTATCGTCCCATTGCTATCTTACCCGCCTTCTCCAAAGTATTTGAGTCGTGTCTGTATGGTCACGTCTTCCGTAAGGTGTCTGGAATTATTACGCCGTTGCAGCATGGCTTCATGCCCGGTCGGTCCACCTTATCGAACCTCGCGCTTTTCTCGCACACGGTATGCGCCGCGCTTGATAGCAAGGAGCAAGTAGACACCATTTACACGGATTTCTCGAAGGCGTTCGACAAGATCGATCATAATATCCTGTTGCGCAAACTTTCGGGCGCTGGCTTGCATAATTGCCTAGTCGCGCTACTTAGGTCCTATCTTGTTGATCGACGTCATGTCGTTGAGTTTGCCGGTCATAGCTCTAATATGTTCGTTCCCACCTCTGGTGTGCCGCAGGGTTCTAACTTGGGTCCCCTGCTTTTTAACATCTTTGTTAATGATATCGTGTCTTGTCTGAGCTCTGATGCACTTTTGTACGCTGACGACCTTAAACTCTACCGTGTCATTCGTGACCTTGATGACTGTGTTGCTCTCCAACGTGACCTGGACCGCATCTCAAGTTGGTGTGAGCGTAATTGCTTGATGTTAAATGTTCGTAAGTGTAAAATTTTATCTTTTTCTCGCACTAACTCCGCGGTAGTGTTTGACTACCAAGTAGGTGGCGCCGTACTCGCCAGAGTTCGAGCCACATCCGACTTGGGCATCACATTCGACTCGGAACTTCGGTTTGACCAGCACATCTCGCGTGTCGTCTCTAGCGCCGTCAGTATGCTTGGTTTCCTTTTCAGGACCTGTAGAGCTTTTAATTCACCTCTTGCCTTCAAGTCTCTCTATTTTTCGTTTGTCCGATCCAAGCTCGAGTATGGCTCGATCATCTGGCGTCCTGTACTTGCCCGTGACATAAGACTGATCGAAAGCGTGCAGAGGAGGTTCCTGAAGTACCTCGCGTTTAGAGCTGATCTCGCCTACCCCGCGCGTGGCTGCGATAGTTCTGCCCTTTGCGATAGATTTGGAGTTTCGCTCCTGTCCGTGAGGCGTGATGTAGCCTCTGTCACATTCTTATTCAAATTGCTCACAGGTCTAGTAGACTGTCCCGGCCTCCTTGAGCATCTTGACTTTCACGTCCCTCGACTTGCAGCTCGCCATACTGCTCACTTCCACCTCAGCCGCGCACGGGGTCAGGTTGCGCTTCGCTCCCCCTTGCGTGCGATGTGCAACCTCTTCAACGAGCTTCCTCTATCCTGCGATCCTGGCTCCCTGTGCCTCTCTGCTTTTTTAAATATTGGCCGCGCTTTCTTTAATGTCAGTTAGCCCCTACATTTTTTTCCTCCATGTCAATCCTGCTTCTCCCTTACCTTATTTTTAATATTTTTATTTCTCCGGTTTAGCGATAAGTATTGTAAATATTACCACAATTGTACCAGTTTTGTCTTACCTGTATTTCTATCGCGCTCTTTGGGTTCGCCTGTTGGGCCTTCTCTCAATAAATAAATAAATAAATAAATAAATTGTTCGAGAATTCCACTGCTAGCATGCGGCTAGCCGCCAAATTCAAATAAAAACAAGGATACGTCCGACTAGGGCTGAGGCTGGACGCTCGCGCCACCATGATCGGTCACGGCGGTGATCGGTAATGAACCAGTTGTAAGCTATCTCTCAAAGAGAATAAACGTATATATTACAAAGTCAACCTTGTTCATGTGTTCTCCCAACGTCCTGAGAATCCTACCCAAATAATTATTAAACAACCAGTTACCAATAAACATAATGGTCCTTCGAGCCGGATACTCAGGGCATGAACAAGTGAAACCAAAAGCAGAAAATGTGTAAAACTCTGCAAATTCTACGCTGTTAACCGACTTTTGGAGTCAACGAATGTCGAAACCTATGTTGAAAAAGTGTCAACAAGTGTAGCCAGCATAGGCGTTAGTATAAACGTTCCTTGCTGTGCGAGTGTTCGTCTGCGTATACAGCTATTACAAAGCGAATACTCCTCCTGATATATCAATTATATCATTGAATCTTTCTTGATTCTAACAAAACTATCTACGAGCCAACCAAGACGCTAGTATAAGCGATCTTCGGTTGTGTGAGTGATTTAATCTCGTATACTGATAATACGAGGTGAAAACTGTTATACGATATGTGTGTGATATTAGTGAGCTAATATACATGCACAGGCACGAACCCATATTCGTTCTCTTCGAGCAATATTTAATCTACCTACCACGTTGACCGTGAGTTCCAAATCGAAAAGTGTTGGTGTACATAACTGTGCGCCCCGAGCTTCACAGTGTATGTGGGTATGACAATAACACTGTGGATAGTCATCTCTCTATACGAGTTATAACATTAACCATGAATCTGAACCGAATTGTGAATTCATAATATAACCCGAATTCACTGAATAAACTCTGTGAACACGTTGTGTACAATCAAACGCGATAGTGTGTGAGTCAAGCTACACGAAACCGAAGTGTACAACTGCCAACTGCCAGCATGGAGGCACTATATATTGAGCAAGTAGCTGTCATAGGTTCAATAACCCGATTCATTGACAACGTCAGAAAAATTGGTAAAAACAATTACACACCAGCAATCCTGAGGAATCGTCACATACTGCTTAAGGACTACTGGTTGGACTGCAGAACCCTGAACAGCAAGATCGAGGTGACCGCCACGCAGGAGCAACGCAACACGCATGAGTATTTTCTCGATAACATGTTTGAAAAAACAGAAGATGTATTTGCGACGACAGCTGATTATTTAGCTACTTGGATAGATAAGTTGACCAACCCTGTCGCAATTATGCACGAAGCTCACGACGCTAGTACCGCTAGTGCCGCTGAGCAACCTAACTTTTCAATCCAATTACCGCGGATCTCTCTACCCACCTTTTCTGGGGAGTACACCGATTGGGAAAACTTTAAAGATATTTTCGAGTCACTTGTAGCTAATAACGCTAGCCTAACTAACGTTCAAAGACTTCATTACCTGAAGGCAAGCTTGGTTGACGATGCAAGTCTCATTTTGAAAAATGTTAGTGTAATAGACGTTAACTACCAGTCCGCTTGGGACTTATTAAAAAAACGGTACGATAATGAACGTATTATAATAAATGCGCATCTGCAAAGCTTTCTGGACACATCTAGTTTGAATTCTAGCTCCGTGAAAGAGCTTCGCTGCGTGCGAGACAAAACTTCTGACGCGTTGACAGCACTAAAGAACCTTAGACGTCCAGTTGAACAGTGGGACGACTTGATAGTATTTCTTATAGTGCAGAAACTTGATAAATCAACCAGAAGGGAGTGGGAATTCAAACTCGGTGACCGAAGTACGTATCCGACGTATGAAGAGTTAGACTCGTTTCTATCTGCCCGTATCAGAGCATTAGAATCCGTAGCCACTACAGATTCACATTCGAATTCACATACAAAATCAAACAAAACCAAATCTGGGAAACGAAACGATGTGAATTCACATCAGACTAATACCATTACATATACATGTATTCTCTGTAAGGAAAATCACTTGCTTTTTCAATGTAAAGAGTTTAGGGATAAAACGGCTGAGCAAAGGCTCGAATTCCTGAAAGCTAATAAACGTTGTTTCAATTGTTTAACCAGTGGACACTTTCCGTCTGCATGCTACAGTAAGAATGTTTGTAAGACATGTAAAGGTAAACACCATTCGCTACTGCATTCAGTACTTTTTAAGGAATCAGGGAGTACCTCTAAGTCTACTAGTGATCAGCAACCTGAGCACAACAAATCTGGCGGCTCTGAATCTAACTCAGAAACCAACGCTCATTTCACCAAGCATGAAGGTTGTACGAACGTCCAAACCATTATATTGCCTACCGCCTTTGTTTTACTCAGGTCTGAATCTGGCCGTTCTATGAAAGTAAGAGCTCTACTGGACCAGGGCTCACAGTCGACCTTCATTGCAGAATCTGTTGTTAATAGTCTAAGAGCGAGACGTACACGGTTATCAGTATCAGTATCGGGTATTGGTGGTACCCCCGTGGGCTGTGTGCGGAATGCTGCAGCGGTCACATTAAGTTCATGTGACACATCCGATATCAGTATCCCTGTTTCCGCACTCATCCTACCCAAACTGACCTCCTACGTACCCAAAGCAACTGCTACTAAAGGACACTGGGCTCACTTAGAAGATCTTGAGTTAGCAGATCCAGATCCTTCTAGTTCACTGCCTATCGAACTGTTGATAGGAGCTGACCTCTATGGCCTTACTCTACTAAACGGGGTAAAGCACGGACCACGCGGTTCACCAACTGCTCAGTTAACCATTTTTGGCTGGGTAATATCGGGTAGTGTGACTACCAACTCTGAAACTGAAACACATTCGCGATCTCTAATTGTGCATCATCTGCAGACGACGAATGAACCTCCGGAGGTATGTTTCCGTAAACTTTGGGAATTAGAGGATATCCCGTCAAAACCAATCTTCACGGAAGATGAATCATATTGCGAATCACATTTCGACAATACTCATTCGCGAACAATGGAGGGTACTTATATCCTCAGACTGCCTTTCAAAACAGGACCACCCATTCCTATTGGTGAGTCCAAAGCAATTGCCGAACGTATCTTTCGCCGTAATGAAATGAAGCTGAGTCAACAGCCCGAACTTGCACGCGAATACCGCGAGTTTATGGAAGAATACGAACGGTTAAATCACATGGAAAGGGTCGGAATTTCCACATCCGTGAGTGCAAATACTCAAATCGTCTACTTTCCACATCACCCAGTGATTAAGGAAACTAGCCAAACTACTCGTGTAAGAGTAGTCTTTAATGCCTCGTGTTCCACTTCAAACGGAACGTCTTTAAACGATTACCTCCATGTGGGACCGAAACTACTGAGTGACCTTTCTTCACTGATCGTACGCTGGCGCATGAATCGCTTTGTATATACTGCTGACATCGAAAAGATGTTCAGACAAATCAAGATCCACCCTGCCGATGTGGACTATCAACGAATAGTTTGGCGTTCGCACACTCATGACGAACTTGTTCCGTTTAGACTGACGACACTGACATACGGCATGGCTTGTGCTCCCTTCCTGGCAAATCGCGTCTTAAAACAACTTGCCAAAGATGAAGGACACAATTACCCACTTGCTGTACCGATAATCGATAACTGCACGTACGTAGACGATATTATGTTCGGTGCCGACGATATCATCCTAGCGAAACAAGCGCGAAACCAATTGTGCCAGTTGGCCAAGGCGGGCGGGTTTAACGTCCGTAGATGGGCCGGTAATGCCGAAGCATTGCTGGATGACATCCCATCAGAGAATCACGGGTTGGCTACCGATAAATTCTTGAAAGAAGACGAGAATGTGAAAGTTCTAGGTATCGCCTGGAATCCAGCTACAGATTCGTTTCGATTTCACACTCAAACTGAGCAGCTTTCCGAGTTCACAAAACGATCATTTCTGTCTCTGATCTCGCGTATATTTGATCCTTTGGGTTGGGCTTCACCCTTCACAATTGTGGCTAAAATAACTCTTCAGATATTTTGGATACGCAAGGTAGGATGGGACGAACCGCTCCCTCACGATTTAGCTGAACGCTGCCTCACCTATCATGAGCAGCTACCGCGATTAGGACAAATCGCAATCCCCAGATGGACCGGTCAAAGCAATGAACCGCAGAATTATGAAATACATGGCTTCGCTGATGCCTCAAACGCTGCATATGCTGCAGTCGTTTACTTACGGGTTGAATCGCTGACGCAATCAACTCAAGTCACAATTCTGATGGCTAAAACCAAAGTTGCACCTATCAAAGTGCAAAGCATTCCGCGGCTAGAATTATGCGCTGCTGTTTTACTGTCTCGACTGATTAGTTTTGTACAACTTACGATGCAGCTACAGAAAGTACCGACTTACTGTTGGTCCGACTCCTCGGTTGTACTATCCTGGCTGAGCTGCCATCCTTCCAAATGGAAAACCTTCGTCGCGAATAGGGTGTCCGAAATAACTACCCAAATTCCTTCTGCACAGTGGCAACATGTTCCCAGCTCCTCCAATCCTGCAGACTGTGCTTCACGAGGAATCTCCGCAGATGACCTTACAACCAAAACCCTATGGTGGCAAGGACCTCCTTGGCTACGTAACCCTCCTGACCAATGGCCTAAATCCTTCGCTCCTGCTACCCAGGAACATGTGACCGAGTTGCGCTCTGACACGCACGCTCACGTGGGTGACAATTATGCAAACAATTGGAACCTTCCGTACGAGGTTTCCTCATGGCCTCGTCTTCTACGCATAACCGCTTACGTCTTCCGTTTTGTTAATAATGTACGTAATTTACAAGATAAAACCAAGGGAATCGCTCTCTTGCCGGAAGAAGTAGGTCATGCACGAGAATTTTGGATCAAATCCACTCAAGCTTTAGTTTATACCCAAGAATTTACCGATCTACGAGACAAAGGGGTTATCTCCTCTAAGAGTCCCCTGCTACGACTCAATCCCAAGTTAGGTAAAGACGGCATTATACGCCTTGGCGGGCGGTTACGCCATTCTTCTCTCGAAGATGCAGAAAAGTACCCTATAATTCTGCCCAAGCATCGCATAACTGATTTAATCATACAAGACACACACTACCAAACCCTACATGGTGGGTTACAACTAATGCTACGTACACTGCGAGAACAGTTCTGGGTCTTACGAGCCCGCGAATCGATCAAATCTTGTATACGGTCTTGCATTACTTGCGTCCGAGAAAGAGCTGCAGTCCCTACTCAGCTCATGGGCGATTTACCTTCCATACGAGTCACTCCCGCACGTCCTTTTACGCATACTGGCGTGGATTACGCTGGACCTCTGCTTGTAAAAATAGCTCCGGGACGAGGTTTTCGCACGAGAAAATCATATATAGCACTCTTTGTCTGTCTCACCACCCGCGCGATCCATTTGGAACTCGTGAAAGATTGCTCTTCGGAAGAATTTTTAGCTGCATTTGACCGTTTTGTATCACGCCGCGGGTTACCTGCTAAAGTTTATAGCGACAATGGTACCAATTTTCAAGGAGCTGATAAAGAATTAACGAAACAATTTCGCTTGATCATGGACGATCCCGACGTCCGTAATCACTTTGCTACTGACGGAGTCGCATGGCATTTCATTCCACCTTCGGCCCCTCACTTCGGTGGTATTTGGGAGGCCGGAGTGAAAAGTGTCAAACATCATTTACGCCGGGTGGTCGGTAGCTTCACACCGACTTCTGACGAACTGACAACACTCCTTTGCAAAATCGAGTGCTGCCTAAACTCGCGTCCGATCGCTCCCTTGTACGACGATCCGGACAACTACGATGCCTTGACCCCAGGTCATTTTTTAGTAGGCTCACACCTCAAAACAATTCCTACGCCCAGTCTACTGGACGTGAATGAAAATCGCCTATCGCGTTGGCAAACAGTCCAACAACTTGTCGAACGGTTTTGGAAGGTGTGGTCGAGCGATTATTTAAATTCACTTCAACAACGTACGAAGTGGAAGGTAAATCGCGCCAATTTAGAACTCAACGACCTAGTTTTAATGAGAAATCCGAATCTCCCACCAGCGAAGTGGGATCTAGGAAGAGTAGTTGAGTGCCACCCTGGTCCAGATAATCTCACACGTGTAGTTACGATTAAGACTGCGAAATCAACGTACAAAAGACCTATATCACAGCTGTGTAAGCTACCTGTACCTAGTAACTAAACACTAAGATTGTAAAACCTAGTTCTTAAGAAAGTGGATCTGTCGTTCGTCCAGCTTCCGAACGAGGCGGGCGGTATGTTCGAGAATTCCACTGCTAGCATGCGGCTAGCCGCCAAATTCAAATAAAAACAAGGATACGTCCGACTAGGGCTGAGGCTGGACGCTCGCGCCACCATGATCGGTCACGGCGGTGATCGGTAATGAACCAGTTGTAAGCTATCTCTCAAAGAGAATAAACGTATATATTACAAAGTCAACCTTGTTCATGTGTTCTCCCAACGTCCTGAGAATCCTACCCAAATAATTATTAAACAACCAGTTACCAATAAACATAAATAAATATTTCATTATTTTTTTCACTTATTGCCATTATATCATGCGACAATTGGTGAATTTCCACTCTGTCATGATACGCCTATTTTATTTTCAGCAACCAAATCACTACTTACTGTCGGATTCTGGCGTAAGTGACACTCATTCGAAAAATACATCAAGCCTAGCTTGATTTTCATCAAGCTGTTGTTAGAACTGAGTGAGAGTCGAAGACGACTTGATCATAACCTCTGCATTCCAATTTCAGGTTCTGTCAACCCAGTAGAAAGCAAAATGAAAGATTATGCTAGAGAAGTTGGGCCGAGAGTCGGACGTGAGTTGAAGACGATTGTCCCCATCTAGAATATCGCGCCTCCATTAACACTTGAAAATTGTCTAAATTATTGAGGTATCTTTTAATTTCCAGATACCAGCGATGAAACCACAGCTTTGGTGACCGGAATTACTGAAGTATTCAACAGGTTAGAGACCCACGTCGATGCGATTGCGGAGTCTGCTTGGCTTGTCCGTAGTAAGTTGGAAACAATCGTACTATTAGAATAATATATTATGTGGCATGCCCGTAAAGTAACTGTTTTCTGGCGAGGTTATGTTTTTCGTACGAGCCGTTGGTTTTACGTGGCGAGCCGAAGGCGAGCCTAAGGTAAAGCCAACGGAGAGTACTAAAAACATAACCTCGCCGAACAGTTACTTTACGGGCGCACCCCATACGATATTTTTTGCGGCACAGGCATTGAAAGTCACTTCGACGCCAGTTGAGATCCGAACTCTGCATCTACCATGACGGTTCTGCCGCGTGTCCAGTCGGCTCAAAAGGCAGTTCTGCGCAAGCGCAGTCCGACCTCGAATTGTAAAGTCTTTTCACGTCGAGGTGAACTACGTTATAAAGACTTTCCATGTCGAGGAGCAGACTTTTTGTGTCAGCTCTGAAGTCAGACGTATAAAGTGCCACTTTACGGGTCGAAAACAGGCGTCGAAAAGTGGCTTTTCAATGCCTGTGCCGTAAAAATATAATTGTCATACTGAGATCTATCGTTTGCTACAAACCAAATTCCGATGAGGCTTTCATAAATTCATCTATTTCCTTAGCCTCCAGTTAGACAAACGTATTTAAAAAGAGATGATAAACTATTAAATTATAAACAGGTATATTTACTTTGAACAAACACATAATCGTTAGTACTTTGATGCACTTTTCACGTTTCGCCTACATCATTTCGAGAGAACCCTCAATCATCGTAACCCAGTTCCAAAAATCCTGTGTTAAAAAATTCGATGAAATCCGGAACTTTTAAAAGCTCGCGTATGGCAGCTCTCTAATTGGTCCACTTAAATAATCTTATACCCGAAAACTGAGGGTGCCTCAGAAATTTCAGTAGGGACTTTGACTCTCAGAAGTCTGCAGGGATCCCTTCAATATTTCTTATGTGGAGTAAGTTAGCGATCATAGTGGGGTCTGTAGATACTTGAAGTTGAGAGCTTTACAAGAACCTAAATCTACTGGTAAGATGTGACAGTGACTAGCTGGCCGTTTCGCTCCGGGTCAATTCATCAGAAAATGCAATTCACTTATTTGTCGTTCTCAGGAAACCCGGATGTGGGATAGTCTTCATTTTCATACGCTTGGGGGTTGAGGTTTAAAACGACTTTTTGGTTGATGAACGACGATGAGTGACGTCGATAGGCAGGAGTGTAATTAGTACGAGGGAGTAATTATGAATCATTGGGGAGTCGAAGTGCCTTTCATCCTGCACTCTATAGACTCCTGGGTCTGCTGGGGGTGGGTATTCTGTTATTTCAAGTAATGGCGTGTGTTTATGCACGCGAAGTAACTAAACTTACTTACTTACTCCTCAAACCGAACGTACACATACCAAGTTGAACAGCCCTCATACCCTCGCTTCGAATGATAATAAGATTTGACTCATTAGAAGTTTCGTTAGAGCTTTGTTTACCGTGCGGCAGAGTGATGCTCCAGGACTCTGAAGAGATCCTCTTCCGGTGTCTCCCTTTTCGCCAGCTTCTCGCTTGAGCCCCGGCATAATTTTGCGGATCTCGAGTGATCGCTCGTCTTCTGATCGCAGAAATTGAAATCGAACATTCATTGCCGACTGTAGTTCAGTTATCAAAACACGAACATTTGCCATTTCATGGAATCAAAAGTCTAGCTAGATCATAACGGGCCTATGGATCCTCTTCTTCCTCGAAACGCTTTCTGCATATCTTGAAGCACTCCATCCTGTGGTATGAATAACTCCTCAAAGGCTATAAGCTCTCTTCAAGAACATCCTAGAATCCAGTTTCAAGTACCTAACTATCCATTCATCGGGCATTCGGAAAGAATCTAGTGCGCTACCGGGGTATGAGTCAATTATTTATCATCTTGAAATATCCTCGAAGGAAAAGGGGGGATGGTAGCTCCGCAATATACGTATACCTGCGTGCCTAATTACATCCTGTGCGATACAGCGCGAGACGCGAGCTTTGTACGACTCGTGAACTTCCGGTTATAGCTTTACAGGCCTGAGTATGAGTATCAAGTATATTCAGCATCGCACAGATACTTGCGAATAAGGCACATTTTTATTCGACAAATACGCGTCCATCCAACCGGCGTCGCATGATTTCCGATTTTTGAGGCGAGCCTCATTCAGCGTCCTTTTGCCAATGAATGCGGTCGGCAGTCAATATTATTTCTCTCTCCTCATCATCTGTGAAAGTGAATTTTAATTATAGTAGATTGTGAAGCTGCGGTGAGGGTATGACTGCAGTGCAAAATTCAACTGGTCCACAAGATTGTCATCTGATTCGTGGGAGCAGCTCCAACCGAAGCATGGCTACACGATAAAGTCAATCAATGAACCTCCAAATCCGCTTTGCCCGAGAAATTCCTGGTTTTTTTTTTCTTTTTGTCGTTGTTGTTGTTGTAAAGACATACACATGTTCTAGTTTTCTTCAGGAGTCAAGGGAGATTCTTAAAAAATGTCTGTGTACAGTGTACAGGATTATAATGACAGCGTAATGACGACGCCGCGGGGAAGCAGGGCTTTGGGCGATATAAGTTCCTCACAATACGACTGGAAAATTAAATTCCCCTGCGTTCGAGGCAGTCAGTCGCGCTTCTATCCATCGTCAGTCGACATTTTTGCTGTTTCATGTTTGCATTAATTTTTATTTCCCTTTTTTGAAATCAGTTTTTCAGTACATTCGTCTCGTTCCTGTTCGAATCGACAGTGTCGCTCCGAATATGTAATTTCACCTCGATATCACACACGGAAAATGCTTTGATTCCGATCCCATCGATGGGACGGGTCCAGGAAAACCTATTCATACTCCAAATGATTACATGTTTCGATTGAAAGTTTCGCGAAATGAACACCGAAATTCGCCCCCACGTGATTGAATGAATCAATTCCGATGCAGCTTTTGGCTGAAAGTCGAGAGGGGATCGGATGACGGCGCGACGCACACGGAGCGAATGGTGTGAGGACGAAAGCGATAGAGATTTGGTTGGCTTATTATCGCGTTGCCTGGATTGGCCTCCGGTATGAATGATAAATCTGGAGTAGGCAAATGCGGTAATTAAACATTGGCTAACGAGTCATCTATATGGTGAACAGGATGCCTGGCTGCCTGCCTACCTACGTCCGCAGTTACAAAGCCACCGCAATATCAAACAAAGCCAGTATCCCGTTTTCTCTCGGTTCAATTGACTCTCAGACGAATTTTTCGAAACGACGTCGATTTCGATTTTTCTTTGCGTTTCACGAGTTTTTACAGCTATTTGGAAAAATCATGGAAAATTGCAGAAGAAAGAAATGGTTGATACGACCTTCTGCTTCTAACTAGCAATATTTATTATCGAAATTTTTTGAATGGTCATTCTGTCACGTCTGGTCCCACGGTCCATACGTCGCCTACCCTCACACACCCTCACACACACACACTCACTTAGACTTAACTACTAGATCTTAGAATATCTGCACCCCGCTATAATCTTACTCTTTTCGCATAAGCCTGACGGTGCATCACTCGATACTTCGCGTACCGTGGGATGGCTCGGTCAGTCTTATGCACTTCCCCTCACCCTTCCCCTGGCTTCTTCAGTCTTGACTGGATTAGCTGGACTCACTTCTATAACTACTCTCTTAAGAATAAGATCTCTCTTAAACTAGTAATATACTGTAGCACTGTTTGAACTAGATTCACTTACTTGAATAAAAGACTTAATCACTCTGTTCTACGCAAGATACTCCCCGGGAAAAAATGGTTTAGATCTAATTCGCATCTCCGGAGATCGAATTTAGATCTAAGTAGATCTAAGTAGATCTAAATTTTGGGAAATCGTAGATCTACCTAGATCTACCTAGATCTCCAAAGATTTTCGTAGATCTACGTAGCTTCGAATTGATATACTGTCATGTTCGAATGCCCATGCTTCTTAGATCTATGTATATCCTTCCAGATATCGTTAGATCTACTTTAGATCTAGGTAGATCTACTTTCGATCTAGGTAGATCTGAGATGAGTAGATGGAATAATTGCAGCAAAACGTTGTTGCTCATTGAAGCCAAGTAGATCTACTCGGATCTGAGTAGTTCTGGTACCGTATTTGGAAATATTTCAAGTCTGTCTGGACTGATTGGACCATAAGTATGCCAGAAACGCACGTACTTTCAGAAGGCGCCTTAGCTCATCTAGTACGGTACCGGTTTCGTAATCCGAAGTTCGAGGGTTCGATTCCGATTTGTTCGATTTTCACAATTTTTTTTTTTTCATTTTTTTTCCTTACTCGTATTCACGATTTCTTATTTTATGACGATAGTGAGTATTTTTTCATTATAGTTATGCAATTAATCAATGTTTTTTCAATTCATTTCCGGAATTGACAATGACGTAAAAATTAGATCTACGTAGATCTCTTGAGATCTCATAAGATCTACGTAGATCTCATTAGATCTATTCCAAAATTTAGATCTACGTAGATCTAAAGCATTTAGATCTACATAGATCTACTCGATTTTTTCCCGGGTCTGTGGTTACTTATCACTAAATAAACCTTCGGTATACTTCTGTATCTTTGTACGGGATGAACCCCATATAAATATGCTGTGACTTGCTCTGCTTGTTACACTGGTGGCAGCGGTGTTCCCCGTGACGAAGATTAAAAAGTGATTCAGTGAAAAGTTTATTTGAGTTGAGCACAAGTTTTTCGCCGATCTGGACCCGTACAACCCAGAAACGTAATAACTTGCGCGAAGCGTATGTGAAAGGCTCCAAGCCAAGAAGCGATTAAGGCATATAAATTCATCAAATGTAAGTCTTCTAATCAAAGTGCAACGAATATACATCGACGCGAAGTGCAAAGAAGAAGTCAAAGAACACCAAGCACTGTCGATGATAAATAGTTTTAATAGTAATTAATCATTAATTTTGAGGGTTTGAAAACCTTCTTTAATTTAATAGTAATTAATCCGTTTTAATAGTAATTAATCATTAATTATATAATACAGGCTTACCTCGCATTCTCAATAAGACGACGGAAGTTAAAATAATAAATACCTCGCATTCTCAATAAGACGACGGAATATTAATCATTAAGAAATTTGAGTGAACAGTGGTTCAAAAAATAGTGCTCGCACAAACGGAAGACGACGAGACGAGCTGCTAAAACAACGCAGTAATAATTATAAATAATAATTCATAAAAACATCGCAACCATAAGACGAAGGACGGCTACAATTAAAGGCTTCTCTCGCAACACTTAAAACGACGAGAAGATAGTAATTGATCGAAGACAAAAATACTAATTGTCATTCGAAACAAAAAAATCTCCACACCGAACGAGTACCAGTATCCTGAGACAGACGAGACGCAGATAAGGAGGACATCAAATCGACGCAGAGCCCAACTGTATCTAGCAGCTAGCCGTCGCCAGCCGCTGCAGCCGCCAACCGTCATCGACGATCGCCGATCATCGCCCCACCACCCAGACCCCTTGTCTCGAAGAATCCTACATCCATCGCAACCATGCGATACCTCTTCACCATTCTCGTCATACTCAGCTCATTGTAAGTCTCTCGGAAACATAAAATTTAATATAGAATTAATATTAGTTTATAAACCATTAGCATTAAAATGACTCCTCCAGTCGAATCCGCGGCGACGATTTCGTCTCTGAACGCGCAAAGTGCTGCAAGCATGGTACCCACATTTAACGGGCAGAACATTCCAGTAGAATCATTTATATGTAAAGCCCAATATGCTATTCGATCAGTAACTCCAGGAGAATTACCTCTCCTGACGATGCTAGTTTGTGCCAAAATTGAAGGCCCCGCAGAAGAGTACGTCCAATCTGGGACCCCAGAAACTCTGACTAAAGTATTAGAAAATTTGAGACGCGCTTATTCCTCAAAACTAAGCTTGCAGGACATTCAGACACAGATCGGAACCGCAGCGCAAAGAAACAACGAAAGTGTTGTAGAATATGGCAATAGAATACAAAAATTAGTACAATCTGCAACAGAATTAATAAAATCACAGGCAGCTTCAGAAGACTTAGCATCAGTATAAATTAAGTTTGTAACCAATTCTGCCGGATCTGCGTTCATGAGAGGTTTGAAGAATGACTTGGAAATTAGAGTTGTTAACGAAAAACCAACTTCACTACGCGACGCTATTGAAAAAGCGAACAAAGTCGAAGCTTTAGTCCAAGAAAGACGCACTGTGGAAGCCTACCGTAACATACCATCACCCACAAACAGCCCGCGAATTGAGTGCACAATTTGCAAATTGACAAATCACGTAGATAAATATTCCCCACTCAGAGAACGACTTTTAAAAACAAGTCATGCATCAAAGCTCTTCTGCACATTTTGTAATAAACAGGGACATTCGATCGAAGAATGCAGATCAAGACAGGGCAGCTCAGAATTTTTTTGTACATTTTGTAACAAAAACAGCCATTCCATTGAGGAATGCAGATCAAGACAGCGCACAAATATTCGTGCTTGAACATTTTGCAATAGGAACGGTCACACATATGAATTTTGTAATAGGAGAAACCTCAACAGCCAGTACAACCCGCAAAATTCGGGATCCAATCAAAGTAATAACGGTAACCAAAGTCCTTTCAACCGTCAACAAAATCACCGCTCCTCCAACCGTAGATCCAACTACCAAACGTTCCAATCTCACAACCAGCCGCATGACAATAATTACGGGCAACAATCACAGTTCGATAATCAGGGACAGTACAATAATTATCAACATCAATCAGACCAATACGACGATAGAAACGATCCTCAAAATTGTGATAATCCGTATCAACAGCAACAAAATAACACGCAGGTCAATTACACGCGTTTTGCTCAGCCGGATGCCAATCCAGTTGCCAAGCAGATGCTGATGCTGCCAACCAGATGCTGCCAAGCAGCAGCAACAACAACAGCAACAATTCCCAAATAACGCACTAAATTTAAACGAGTATCGGGACCGCCGCGTGGACGCGCCGACAGTCCGTACTTAAGTAGAGCGTCCGAAAATTTCGAGAAACCATTGGATGACCCGTCAATAATCGACGACGACGATCCACCGAATGTTTTTCCAGATCCGACTAGTTTAATAGTCGGATTGATCAATGACACTATAGCAGGAAGTTTTAAAGCAAAACTCCCGGTGACATATCAAATACCACCGTCGAACGCGAATATTTACCGCAAAATAGCCAATCCGAACCCATGGCCAGTACCTCTCGAGATCTTGATCCAAAGATTATACTACCATTAAGCTAGTTCCTCACACATTCAGATGACCTGCCTGCAACAACTGATTCGATTGCCGAAGAATTAAACGCGGATTTAATCAAACAAAAAGATAATTCAGCTCATTGCATCTCAGCTGACTGCACACCCTCGCTTGGCGTATCAGAGCGCAAGGTAACACGAGAACAGATACGCGATAAGAGATTCAGAGTAATCAAACCCAAGCTTACAGATGATTCTGACCGTTCAGCATCGAAACAAGTTGACATACCGAAGAGTCATACCAGACCTCCTCCTCGACCTCCAGAGTCAAATCAAGAGACTCGGCAGAGTCTCGAGCCAAGTACATTAAAAAAAAAATTTTTACGCGCGCGAGACTCAACGGCTCTATATACCCGAGCGCACACTGTTTCGGCCGAACGGTAATTTTTAAGTCGTGTTTATTCCGTCTTCGTGAAAAATATTGCGTTTTGCATACAAGATTCTGAATCTGGACTCGAAAAGCTCTCATTTAAACCCAATTTGAACGTAATCAGTTAACTGAGAGCTTAGATATGATGAATTATAGATTTCTGATACCCCGTTTCATCGTCAATTTCATTTCCTTCTCCTTCAGTCGATTTACAAACACAGTCTGAACATATAATACTAGAGAAAGTCGTTCAAAATCAGGGAAGTTACATGCTGCTGAAATATCACAGAGTTTCCGATCTATCTAGTATAATACATGGAAACAGACGAAACAACATTGTCTATGGCCGTCAAGTTAGCCGTCATTGGCCGTCGTTCCATGTCGGCTGCTAGTGCGGCTGCTAGATTGAGTGAGTTTAGGTTCTGCTAGGTTGACGAAGCGGTCAACAAGAGTTTTTATTACGGATTCGCGTATGTTAATTATTGTTACCGCTGGACATCCAATAATGTGACGTTATTTACGACTTATTTATGATAGGATAAGAAACAATGAAATTGATGATTCTCCGCTGAAGTGGATATACGATTTCTAAGTGAATGAGATAAAGTCATTGAAATTTGGTAATACATAACCTATGGGATTGATCATGCTACATTGTAATTGAAATGAAATAATACTTTACGTTGTCGAAGTTCGTATCATGCTCTGTCTTGTGTAAAAATATTCATTCGTACGAGGGATTTATTAATATGCGACGACTCCTAAGGAATAACAGACATCTCGGCGGACAGTCTAGATCAGACATAACTCAGAATTTACGGCGATTATAGAGCTCCGTACACATTTCCAACAGGGTTGCAGCAGGGTTTCATGAGTTACGTTTCAGTTCTAAACTGTCCACCGAATACGTCTGTTTCCTCAGGACTTGTCGATATGAAAAATCGTTCAATTGTTTTGTTTATATTTTCGCACGCCTACTTCTGGTCCTACAGAGAAAATGTGTACGCTGCAGTATGCTCCGGAGGTTTTCTTCAATGACTTAGCTTTCAATTTTGACGTTACGGAACAGCTCTTGGAGCACTCGAGTAACACGACGTCAAATCATCGGATTCTGACGATAAGAATACCTTGGTGGACCGGAGGGAACGTACGAATCGTGCCATGCAATCTACTAACAAAAGTACTATCTCGGAAGACTTTATTGAGTGTTTATCGACGGTTATTTATTGATTTTGATATATTTCCATGCTGTTATTATTTTTGTAGGAAATCATAACATTATACTGGAGCATGGCAGGATACTGATTTCCACTTATGCTGAAGTTCATTGTCGGACAATTTTAAAAGTATTCATCCGGCCAACGTATTCCCTTGAGTAGTAGTAGTAGAAATCAGTTTATTTTTGCCGTAGTCCATAAGGACCGTAGGGCAACGAAGGCGATACAGAATAATACAGATTAAGCGTAATATGTAATACAGAGACGAGGCAACAATGTAGTGACAAAAGATAAGGAAAAAGCACAAAATAACAATACAGTAACGGTAAATATAAATATGTAATAATAACGAAAGTTTTCCGCTCAATAGAGCCGGCAAATAATTAATAAGTTATGCAGCGCTAAAATTTAAACTTAAGCATAAAGTTAATTCCTTGACTGAGGATTAACCTGGGACGCCACGCAGATGAATAATTAGTAAGTTAAAATATAATTGAAACCAAAATTTTTTAAATAAATCATAAAATCCAAAACAAATTAAAAGGTAAACTTACAACTTAGGCTCATGAAAAATTAAACATATAGACAATTAGTACTAAGTACAGCTTGAGGACGGAAGCTATCAAGCAACACCAGTATTCAAATCTGAGCTTAGGAGGTGGGAGTACAATCTAGTCTTAAAGACGTCTAAGGACGACGCTGCTCTAATTTCCGGTGGCAAGCTATTCCACAAATAAACTGCTGAGAGAGTGAAGGAGTTACGATAAGTCGCTGTTCTATGCGCAGGGATAGCGAGGGACGAGGTCAGATTTGCGCTTGCTATCCTGGAGGAGCGTCGGATATCAGGATCCACTTAAGGGAAAAGATCCCGTAGATAGAGGGGCAAGGACGTTAAAAGGACCTGGAATAGCGTAGAACCAAGATAATAGAGGCGCCGATCTGCAACTGATAGCCATTTTAGCCTTTGTCGATACGGCGTAATATGGACGTCTCTCCTGAGATTAAAAATAAACCTCATTCCACTGTTCTCCAACCTCTGAAGCTTAAGATTCAAATAGTCCGTTAGACCATGATACACCAGGCTACAATAATCAATATGAGGTTTTATTAGGGCTGAAACAAGCATTGATTTAACCTCGGGGGAAAGGATGTCTTGACGATATTTCAATTTGTGAAGGGTGGCATAAACCTTCCTTGATACCTGTGCTACATGGTCATTCCAGGAGAGATCACTGGTTATAAAGACGCCAAGATTTCGTACTGAATCGACAGGTACTACTACTCCGTCGATAACAATAGAAGGTAAACCCCTCAAGCGAAGCTGTTCAATGAACACAGAACTACCCAGAACCATTGCTTTAGTTTTACCGGCATTCAGCTTAAGACCGTTCGTCAAGGCCCAGCTTGAGATCGCCTTAGCATCTAGATTGACTCTGGCAATAGCTGTACGGATATCCTCAGGGGGGGCATGTAGATAAATCTGAAGGTCATCCGCAAAAGTCACATGACTAGTGTACTCCAGATTCAAACCTATGTCATTTATAAAGATAAGGAATAATAGCGGCCCAAGGACGGAGCCTTGGGGGACTCCAGAGAGATTCCGCATGAAACTAGAGTGTGCTCCTTGGAGACCTTGGACTGCCTGTGTTCTGCCGGTTAAATAAGAGTGAAACCACTTGATCACATCAGCAGAAATGCCATAACGTTTGAGTTTAGTTAGCAGGAGGTAATGATTAATACTATCGAACGCCTTGCTGAAATCAAATAAAACTAGGATCGTGACGCATCGATTATCGACAGCCTTTCTTACGTCGTCCAAAACCCTGAGCAGTGCAGTCTGAGTACTGTGACCTTTTCTGAAGCCAGATTGCATGGGGTCCAAGATAGCGGATTGTCCCAGATATAGAGTCAATTGATTTGCTACAACCCTTTCGAAAACCTTGGCAAGGTGAGCAAGATTTGCCACAGGTCTTGTATCCGATTCCGAGCTCGGGGGATTTACTTTACTCAGCGGGATCACATAAGCTTTTTTCCAAATATCAGGAAAAACACAAGTTCGCATCGAGATATTAAACAGATTGGTGATATAAGGAACAAGCGTAGGTAGCTGATCCTTAATATGCAGTAACTGAATGCCATCCGGACTCTGGCCACGTGATTTCGTGATATATGCCGACAAAAGTGTAAGGACTTGGTCATCCCGGACCGGCGAGAAAGAAAATTGGTATTGGGCCTCAGGCTCGTGAGTCGAGAGAATCCGTGTTAGGTCATGTTGAGAGCAGGGTGGGTGCACACTTGATACCGAGGTGTAATAGGCGTTAAGTTGTTGTGCAGAAAAATAATGCAAAGGAGACGTAGACGCGGCACTACTCGAAACAAGACCCAAGCGCTTGAGCTCCGACCAGACTCCTGACATGTCACTAACATTACTAAGGCGCATTTTGAAATAGGTATTCTTGGCAAACTTAATTTCTAACTTAATAGCACTTCGCAGAGCGCGATATTGGTTGAAAATAGTTCTAGACCATAAGCGCTTAGCTGTAGTGTACAGTTTGTTTCTATCTTTTATTCGTTCCTTAATAGCCGGCGTAAACCACCCAGCAGGGGGCTTCATGATTTCCCGAGTAACAACAGGTGCATGGTTATCCAATGCACGTGAGATGGATGCACACAGCTGATCTGCGTGTAGATCCGGACTGTCGGTTAACTCAGGCACGCAGTTTGCGATATTTGTTTCGAGCTCATGCTGTAAAGCTAGGGCATCACAGTTTCGAAAATCACGATAGCTCTTAACCCCAACCTTAGGCTTAGGGGTAGGCAACTTATAATCTAGCTCGATCAAATCATGTCCTGCGATAACCCAGTAAACACAAGATGGTGTAGAACACGTTTATTCCACGTACAATTGGTGGAAATATGGTGTTGGTGGAAAAATTACACGTTTATCCATCAACAAGTTTTCCATCCACGTTTTATACACGTGAATCTATCGTTTAGAAATCACGTGTATACCGTTATTTTTTCTAAACGATAATTTGACGTTGCATCCACGTGTAAACACGTTGATAATTCGTGTAAGTTCAAGCGTTGATTCAACGCAAAAATTAATTGTGTAATTCAGGCGTCTAGTAATCGTGTAAAACACAGGTAACTACTCTGATATTTACCCGTCGAATATTCGTGTAAATCACGTGTAAACACGTTGATAATTCGTGTAAGTTCAAGCGTTGATTCAACGCAAAAATTAATTGTGTAATTCAGCCGTCTAGTAATCGTGTAAAACACAGGTAACTACTCTGATATTTACCCGTCGAATATTCGTATAAATCACGTGTAAACACGTTGATAATTCGTGTAAGTTTAAGCGTTGATTCAACGCAAAAATTAATTGTGTAATTCACACGTCTAGTAATCGTGTAAAACACAGGTAACTACTCTGATATTTACCCATCGAATATTCGTGTAAATCACGTGTAAACACGTTGATAATTCGTGTAAGTTCAAGCGTTGATTCAACGCAAAAATTAATTGTGTAATTCAGGCGTCTAGTAATCGTGTAAAACACAGTTAACTACTCTGATATTTACCCGTCGAATATTCGTGTAAATCACGTGTAAACACGTTGATAATTCGTGTAAGTTCAAGCGTTGATTCAACGCAAAAATCAACTGTGTAATTCACGCGTCTAGTGATCGTGTAAAACACAGGTAACTACTCTGATATTTACCCTTCGAATATTGGTGTAAATCACGTGTAAACACGTTGATAATTCGTGTAAGTTCAAGCGTTGATTCAACGCAAAAATCAAGTGTGTAATTCACGTGTCTAGTGATCGTGTAAAACACAGGTAACTACTCTGATATTTACCCGTCGAATATTCGTGTAAATCACGTGTAAACACGTTGATAATTCGTGTAAGTTCAAGCGTTGATTCAACACAAAAATTAATTGTGTATTTAACGCGTCTAGTAATAGTGTAATACACAGGTAACTACTCTGATATTTATCCGTCGAATATTCATGTAAATCACGTGTAAACACGTTGATTATCCGTAGAAATGTAAGCGTTGATCGAATGCAAAAATTAATTGTTTGATCCACGCGTCTGTTTATCGTGTAAAACACACGTAACTACTCTGATATTTATCCGTCGAATATTCGTGTAAATCACGTGTAAACACGTTGATTATCCGTAGAAATGTAAGCGTTGATCGAATCCAAAAATTAATCGTTTCATTCACGCGTCTGTTTATCGTGTAAAACACACGTAACTACTCTGATATTCACCCGTCGAATATTCGTGTAAATCACGTGTAAACACGTTGATAATTCGTGTAAGTTTAAGCGTTGATTGAACGCAAAAATTAATTCTGTCATCCACGCGCCTAGAAATCGTGTAAAACACACGTAACTATTATGATATTTAATCGTCGAACATTCGTGCAAACCACGTGTAAACGCGTTGATAATTCGAGCACGTGTAAACGTCGCATCAACGTGACGTACAATATGACGTATGCCGTGTTCGGGTTGTAGTCTTGTGTATGGGCTGGTCTAAACATCACGTGTAATTACGTGTCTGGAAGACGTGTAAATTACATCAATCAGTTCATTTCTTCCTTCTATAATTTCAGGAACATACACGACGTGATCAAACAAACAATTAGAGAGATAATAAATCTAGATTTCTGAACATTTCATCATTGTTCCTGGTGAATCCATATATCGAAACGTTGCAGTGTTATTCAAGCGGCGGTATAGCGTAGTGGTTAGGGCGTGCGACTAGTAATACGAACAGCGGCGAGCGTTCCGGGTTCAAACCCCGGCTAGGTCTTAGGGAAGCAAAAAAGTTACAGCGAACTCGAAATGCGTTTTAATTGACCTGTGTACTCGAATATAAGTTAGGTTAACCTGAAACACCGAAAATAGCCAGTAAAAAGTAAAAAAAAAACTTTTTCGTAAAATTTTCTTTTTGCTCTTCCATGTACACAACGCGTACGTTCAACGTATATTAAACGTTTAAAACATGTTCCAGGTGTTGCTCTATAACAGCCACATAAACGAATAAATTACGTTCAATGAACGTTTCTCAAACACGATGATATTGCTGGTGTAAAAGTTGGATAATACACGTCTTTTAAACGATCAAAAACCAGTGGAACGGCCGGACATTACATCGTTTCCGATACGTGTTCTTTCAACGGTAAATCAATGCGTATGGACAACCGCGTAATCGAGGTTTCTAAAACACGATGATATTGATCGTGTAAAAGATGTGTAATACACGTCTTTCAAACGTTGAAAAACTAGTGTAAAGGGCGGACATTACATCGTTTCTGATACGTGTTCTCTCAATGAATATTACACGTTTATTCTACACGTGTTTGTGTTTTTGATCCACCATTTTTAAACGTGTATTCAACTATTTTCTGTTTATTGGTAAACGGGGCGTCAGATTTGGTAAAGGAGCTAACCTTCTCAGACGAATCGACAATAGCTACATCCAACCACGTATCAGAATAAGACGTGTGGTGAGTTTTTCCGTGGGGCACAAGATAGAGAGACTGACTAAGGATGAAGTTTCGAAGGTAATTGGCTTCGAAGCTATCCGAACTTAAATTACAGTTTAAGTCTCCAGTTATAATGATGTTAACATAGTTGTGCGCAAAGGTATCAAACTGATTCAGAAAACTATCGAGTAAGATCCCCTTTGGTCTGCGATAGATTGTAGAGATCATTACCTTGTTACGCAGTGATTTAATTTCGAGGATCAAAAATTCAGGAGAATTTGAGAATAACGGTGGTGAGGCGGCAAGAATCTTGCATTTCAAAGACTTGTGGACATATACCCCAACCCCACCCCCTGACTTACCAACTCTATCATTACGCACAAAATAATAATGCTCAATTTGGACCAGCTCGTCTAGAATGTTCGAGTGTAACCACGTTTCAGTAATCGAGATAATATGATAAGTACCACTAGCAACAAACGACTGAATCTGATCAAAGTGTCCAAGTAGGGAATTCGCATTAAAACTAACAATCTTCAGATGTTGGTCCGAGTGTGGTGCGGTGATGTCCAATGTGACGGAATCCCGAGCTGGTCAGGGATTCATCACGAGAAGTTGAAGATCAGCCTCCGAACGAATAGTAATAACTTCGTCAGAGGACGCATCCCGTTTGACGTTTACCGCTCCATTCCTAGTCCACACGAAACTAAAGCCAGTTTGCCGAGCACGCTCCTTAGTTTTGCCTAACAGGCGGGCCAGAGACGGTGAAAGTCGGTCGTTGACGAAGACGGGCGTGTGAGGGTGTTCACCAGGTAGGCGAAGCTGATCCGCGTAAATATGCCCCTTAGTACGCTTAGCAGCCAAGACTTGAGGGGAGACTTCGGTGAAATTTTGTGAATAGCTATCAGATGTCAAATAAAAAAAAATTTCCAGCAGTTTCTGAGTAATGGTAGTATAGATTGTGAAAAAAAAATTTCAGCCTTCTCCGATGAAGGTGTAAGCGCAAGAAACCTCGCGCAGAAGATTTTGCCTACCGCTGCCAAAATTCCTTGCTACTACACTTTCACCGCAGGAGGGTTACAGTTTTTTTCCGCACCCTGCATACCGTATACAAAAGTACTAGACGGACTTTTTATACATACGTATAATCAAAATTCAAATTCGCAAATTTAAAAATAATGACATGACAGCGGCAACTAGTTATAACCCTGCGTGCAAGTAACTGCACCAATGCTGGTCCCAAGTCCGGATGAGAAAGGAGGAGGGTTGCACGCAGGGTTACACGTTGCGAATATTCACCAATTTGTCAACTTCATTATACGTATATCGGCTGCTTCATATGACAGCCAGTCGACAAACAATAACGTTTCATTCGAAGACTCTGATAATTGCATTTGCATATTAGCGTTCTATATTCGACTAATAGACTTCTCAGAGTTTTATTGGATCTGTTTTTCATAGCGAAATACCTTCGTTCTATCTGAATAACAGTCTTCACCTATACTTATTCGTTGGAGTACAATATCTTCTATGTCTTCTATGAATTATAGAAATCCGACCGAGCGAGCGTAGCGAGCGAGCACAAATATCAGGTGGTCCAACGTAATTTTACAAAAAGGAGTGATATCCCCAAAAAAGCACCTCTGGTGCAAAAACCTTCGCCAAGTACATTAAAATCTTCCTCCAAAAAATTATCTTCCACAAAAAGTCTTCCTCCAAAAATTCGATTTCCACAAAAAGTCTTCCTTTACAAACATCTCTAAAAAAGGATTGAAATCAGATGTAACTGCCAAGTACAACAGAATACAAATGAAATCCTACTATATGGCGTTGTGCTCGTTCGCTCGCTCACTCGTCTGGTTTTTTCAATAATTTGAGCAGTCATAAAACTTAGGACCAAAAAGTGACCAAACGATAAAATTGTAGAAAAAAAATTCGAACACATAAATTTGGAAAAAAAATTGTAGAACCAAGTTTTGGAGATAAAAATTTGAAAAAATAATGTTCAAACAAAATTTTGGGAGTGGTACTTGGCGGGCTTTTATAGCAATGTATTAGAACGTCACGTAAACATGTAACTCTATTTCACTTGCCCACACCGGGCCCGCAAAGTACCACGGACAAAATTTTGTTTGAACATTTTTTTTTTCAAATTTTTATTTCCAAAACTTGGTTCTACTGTCACGTCTGGTCCCATGGTCCATACGACGCCTACCCTCACACACCCTCACACACACACACACACACACACACGCGCGCTTAGACTTAGACTTAGACTTAGTTAATTAACTAGATCTTAGAATACCTGCACCCCGCTATCATACTCTTTTCGCATAAGCCTGACGGCGCATATCACTCGATACTTCGCGTACCGTGGGATAGCTTGGTCAATCTTATGCACTTCCCTCACTCTTCCCCCTGGCTTCTTCAGTTTTGACTGAATTAGCTGGACTCACTTCTATAATAACTCTCTTGAGGATAACATCCCATAATATTGTACACTCTGACTCTTACTTGAATACTTGAATAAACGCTGATATATAATTACTTTGTTCTACGCAGAAACTCTCACTTACTTTATTTATATCTTAGACCTTCAGTATACTTCTGTATCTTTATTCGGGGTGAACCCTTATAAATATACTTGACTGGCTTAGGCTTGTTACACTGGTGGCAGCGGTAGTCCCCGAAACGAAGGTTAAAGTGATAAAGTGAAAGTTTGAAAAGAGATTAGCATCAAATATTCGCAGATCTGGAAACGGTCAATCCATAATCGTAGAATAGGTGCGACGCGTATGTGAAAAGCTCTAAGCTAAAAGTGATCAGTGCAGCAACTACAATCAACGAAATCAAGTTCGACGAAGAAAGAGTGAAACAACTAAATTGCTGCATAAGAAAGTAAAAATATACATCGACGCGAATAAGTGCACCAAGAAGTCAAACAACACCAAGCACTGTCGATGATAAATAGTTTTAATAGTAATTAATCATTAATAACAATAAAGGCTTACCTCGCAACAATAAGACGTCGGAAGTTAAAATAATAAATACATTGCATTCTCAATAAGACGACGGAAGATAAAATTATATAATAATAATAAGTGCTCTCGCAGTGAACACATAAGACGACGAGACAACCTGCCGAAATAACGCAGCAATAATAAAATAATAATAAATACCTCGCAACCATAAGACGACGGAAGTTAAAATAATAAATACCTCGCATTCTCAATAAGACGACGGAATATTAATCATTAAGAAATTTAAGTGAACAGTGATTCATAAAAATTTGTGCTCTCGCAACACACGTAAGACGACGAGACTACTGCCAATTACACGCAGTAATAATCATTGAAAATTGAATCTCTCGCCAAACATAAGACGACGAGAATATAATAATTAATCGAACACCAAAAATCAATTGAGTCATTCGAAAACAAAGAATCTCCACACCGAACGAGTACCAGTATCCTGAGTCAGACGAGAAGCAGATAAGGACGACATCAATTCGACGCAGAGCCCACCTGTACCCCGTCACTAGCCGTCGCTAGCCGTTGCAGCCGCCAGCCGTCATCGACGATCACAGATCATCGCCCCACCACCCAGACTCCATGTCTCGAAGAAACCTACATCCATCGCAACCCTGCGATACCTCTTCGCAACTCTCATCATACTCAGCTCATTGTAAGTCTCCGAGATTCAATAGAAATTAATATTATTTTGTTTAGTTTATAATTAGTAAATAATTCAAGATGCCCGACTCAGCAGCATCTACTCCTTCGTACTTGACAATCCAAGCAGTTGCCGCGTTGATTCCTAATTACAATGGTTCAAACATGACAGTAAAATCTTTCATAACAAAAGTCGAAAACGCGAAACGTTTAATCGGTCCACAGGACTTAGCCGTATTTACTTCGCTAGTCCGCTCCAAAGTTGACGGTGACACAGAACTAGCACTGTCAGACAACCGATCTGATTCAGTAAATCAACTCCTGACAGATTTAAAAAGAGCCTTTGGTCCGAAACAGCGCTTATCAGACGTCGAAATATCAATTGCGAGAGCTTGTCAAGCACGAAACGAGTCAGCATTAGAATACGGAAATAGAATAGAAAAACTCGTACGCTCAGCCCACGAAATAATCGAGTCTCATGAATCAGCCGACGAAGTGGCAATCTTATTGTTAGTTAAGCATTTAAAACAGAACTCGATTAACTCGTTCATAAAAGGCCTAGCGGACGAAGTAGAGCTTAGGGTGTCTTGCGAAAACCCAAGAACTCTAAGAGAAGCGATTCATCTAGCAGTAGGCGCAGAAAAGATCATTCAAGAAAGATTACGATTAAAAAGTCAAGCTAACTTAGAAACTAAGCAATCGAGCGAAAGTCGCTCAAATAACCATTCAAAGCCATCACCGCAACGCGGTTCAGAAAATTTTTGCACATTTTGTAATAGAAACAGCCATTCAATCGAAGAATGCGGATCAAGACAGCGCGGTTCAGAAAATTTTTGCACATTTTGTAACAGAAACAGTCATTTTACGGAAGAATGCAGACCAAGACAGCGCGCCAATCAATACTGTACATTTTGCAACAAGAACGGTCACTCATACGAATTTTGTAATCGAAGAAACCTCCAGGACCAATACAATTCCCAAAATCCAGGATCCTACCAATTCAACAACAGTCACCAAGGTTCTTACAACCACCAGCAAAAGCATAATTCCTCCGACAATGGTTACAACCAAAACCAGCATTCTAACAATTCGCCAAGTTACCAAAAGTTCCAATCTCACAACCAGCCGCATTACAATAATTACGGGCAACAATCACAGTTCGATAATCAGAGACAGTACAATAATTATCAACATCAATCAGATCAATACGACGATAGAAGCGATCCTCAAAATTGTGATAATCCGTATCAACAGCAACAAAATAACACGCAGGTCAATTACACGTACGCGTTTTCCTCATCCGGATTGGCAGCAGCAGCAACAACAACAGCAACAATTCCCAAATAACGCACTAAATTTAAACGAGTATCGGGACCGCCGCGTGGACGCGCCGACAGTCCGTACTTAAGTAGAGCGTCCGAAAATTTCGAGAAACCATTGGATGACCCGTCAATAATCGACGACGACGACGACGACGATCCGCCAAATGTTTTTCCAGATGCGACCAGTTTAATAGTCGGATTAATCAATGACACTATAGCAGAAAGTTTGAAAGCAAAACTCCCGGTGAAATATCAAATACCACCGACCGATTCAAAAAATCACTTGACCGTCCGCGACTTGTATGAAAACCCCGCTCTAGTGAAGCAATCTCAAGATCAACGAGAATCTGTGGAAACGTTCAGAGTTGGATATTTCACTTCGCGAAAAATTACGGAAAATCTTGAAGAAAAAATGATATTGCCAAGCTCGAAATCAGTTAAACGCAAAGTAAATACCGAATCGTGTCACAGCGCGGAACCACACGAGAAAACAACAGCACGTGGAGTCGACTAGTCAGATTACACATTCGACGCTGATAACAAAGACGTTTCAAGTCCAAGCGAAGCGAACGCACAGGCTAAACAAATCTACACTCCTGACGCGAATACACACCAGAACACACAGGTGAACGATCCCAGTGAACCTCTAGATCAAAGTATCAAAGTCACAAACCTTAGAGATTTGATAGCCGAACCCACAGAAAAGCAGCATACATCGAAAATTGCTAAGACTCAAATGGTCACAGTCAAAAATGTCGAGAAACACCGTGAAACGAAATCTTCCAGTAATCTAGTACCGCTACACAGGCGAAACAAAAATACGTATTCAAATTCTTTCGCTATCTCTACCTATCAATCAGAGACACCTCGAAGTCCTTCAGACTCGAATAACAAAGAAATTGTTAAGAAAAATCATAAGCGAATTTCAAAACCTGTTTATTCGAAGTTCTCATTCTCACAACGTGACCCGGAAACGAAAACTGTCGAACGCGAATATTTACCGCAAAATAGCCAATCCGAACCCATGGCCGGTACCTCACGAGATCTTGATCCAAAAATTATACTACCGTTGAGCTATTTCCGCACACATTCAGACGACCTGCCTCCAATAACGAATTCGATTGCCAAAGAATCAAACGCGGATTTGATCAAACAAATAGATAACTCAGCTCACTGCATCTCACCTGACTGCACAGCCTCGCTTGGCGTAGCAGAGCGCAAGGTAACACGAGAACAGATACACGATAAGAGATTCAGAGCAATCAAACCAAAGCTTACAGATGATTCTGACCGTTCAGCATCGAAACAAGTTGACATACCGAAAAGTCATACCAAACCTCCTCCTCGACCTCCAGAGTCAAATAGAAAAAGACCGTCACCCGAAATTCTACTTCCTCCTCGACCTCCAGATTCAAATAGAAAAAGACCGGCATCCGAAATTCTACCTCCTCCTCGACCTCCAGAATCAAATACAAAAAGACCGTTATCCGAAATTCTACCACCCCCTCGACCTCCAGAGTCAAATAGAAAAAGACCGTCATCCGAAATTCTACCTCCTCCTCGCCCTCCTAATACAAATACGAAACCTACGACCGGTACCTCGCGAGACCTCGATCCGGAAGTTTCACCAACATACCTCGAGTTCAGGAAAAACCTAAACCTTCTCCCAAGGTTTGACAATCCAAACGTGATAGAAATACAGGACGATTTATTAAAACAAAAAGATAATTTAGCACACTGCATCTCAGCTGACTGCGTAGCATCGCTTGGCATTGCAAGCCAAATGGCAAAACAAGGATTGATCCAAAAGAAGATACTGAGAGCAATGAAACCGAACCTCAAAGACATTATCGCAGTAAATCACCCGCGACGCACGATTTACAACCTGATCACGAAAGACAAACATTTGCTCAAACCCACAGCGGAAACCATGTATAACACCTTGCAAAATTTGAAACGAGCCCATCAAAAGACGGAAAGAAATCTATATCGATACCGAGACTAGGATGCGGCTTAGCCAAACTTGATTGGAATTTGGTTAGTACCATGATAAAATACATTTTCAAAGATACGGATATAAAGATCACGGTTTGCAATTTTGACCCCACAACATCGCAAAAGCACAGTGACGCATCAGACCGGGAAACAAAACCTACTCCTCGACCCCCTGACCCTAGTGCAGACTCTCCACCGTCCAACGCCTTATCTCCTTTTCATACGACCAAACGCAGATCTCCTCCACATCGTTCTTCTCCTCCATCAGCTGTAGATTCAGACCAAACACCTGACACTCCAGTTCGCTTATCAACGACTCACACACATTCAAACCAACACAACAACGACCCGATTGACGAACGCAACCTTAACAGCGATACTTTTCATTAACCGATGGTAATATCCGTACTTCCTCCCGCAGAAATCTCTGACCCCTCAATGATAGTTTCAACCTACAAGCACACTCTTGACAAAAATTAAAAAAAAAAACCTAAATCAACAGACAGAATCACTTTAGACTTTTCAAACCAGACAAATTAATTTTCAAACAATTGCCAGAATCCAAACCTATTTTTTCCCCATATTACAAAAATTTTTCAAAAAAAAATTATACTTGCAGTACAGATTGAATTTCAATACTCGCTACTTTTGAACAAATTAACCGATTGCAAGATAAAAACAGATTCTTGCGACGCATTCTTGATCATTCTTTGATTTTTTTTTAGTTTAACAACACATTTTTTAAATATAAGTTAATTAGTATTACAATACCTATAATCGATAACCATTACACAACTTTCATGCATCAGAACAACCCCATAAAGAAATTTATGCTGCTACCGTTCAGTATACCCACAAAAAGCGAGAACATTTATATAAAGACCATTTATATCTAAATGTAGTTCATAACTTCAAAATATTTCCCTCGCTTGAATATATTAATTACCCATTATCAAATTTTAATTAAAATTAAGTATAATAATAAGACACATTTATATTCACCAACATCCAATAAATAATTTGTTTTCCCTTCAACCCCTACGACATTAGATTACTAAGAAGAATCGTATTAGATTTATATTCATATTCATATTCATCACCAAATTCCGATAATATGTCACACAAAATTATACACATTCATATTGTAAGCGAAATGCACAACAACACAAACACCATTGATCATCAAATTACCTTTATGAAATAATCTTCAAAATTTAAATAATTATAAGACAACCATCGTAAACTACCCTTGAGCGCACTTAAATTTAAGATACGTCATAATCATGAGCAAACTCTACACCTTGTACACTCAAAACACATGCTTAACACCCTATGTTTTGTCTAACGGGGGGGGTGTCACGTCTGGTCCCACGGTCCATACGTCGCCTACCCTCACACACCCTCAAACACACACACACACACACGCTTAGACTTAACTACTAGATCTTAGAATATCTGCACCCCGCTATCTTACTCTTTTCGCATAAGCCTGACGGTGCATCACTCGATACTTCGCGTACCGTGGGATGGCTCGGTCAGTCTTATGCACTTCCCCTCACCCTTCCCTTGGCTTCTTCAGTCTTGACTGGATTAGCTGGACTCACTTCTATAACTACTCTCTTAAGAATAAGATCTCTCTTAAACTAGTAATATACTGTAGCACTGTTTGAACTAGATTCACTTACTTGAATAAAAGACTTAATCACTCTGTTCTACGCAACATACTCTGTTGTTACTTATCACTAAATAAACCTTCGGTATACTTCTGTATCTTTGTACGGGATGAACCCCATATAAATATGCTGTGACTTGCTCTGCTTGTTACAGTTCTTTCAATTTATCTTTGCGTTTCATGAGTTTTTACAGCTATGTAAAAAAAATCATGAGAAATGAAAAAAATCAAAATGGCGCTTACGACGTTCTGCTTTTAACTACCAATATTTTTTATCGAATTTGTTTAAATGGTTCTTTCAATTTATCTTTGCGTTTTACGAGTTTTTACAACAATTTAATCATTAAAAATCATGAAAAAAAATGGCGCTTACGACGTTTGCCTTTACGTTGTTTTTTATTTTTCCTTAAAAATTGTAATGAAAAAACGACATATCCGCCCAACTTACGACCTTTTGCACTTACATTTTTCGATCTCGTAATTTCAATTAATCTATACGCTTTGGCCATTTTCAGAGCGAATGGCGTGAAAAAAAAATATACGACCTTTTGCCACCAAAATCGCGTTTTTGGCGCTCACGACAGTATGCCATCCCTACTGAAAAAAATCCTGTAAAATATTACATGAAAAAGTACATAATGAATTACATGATAAATTTTATAAAGTTATAACTGGATCCCTGATACGAATTATTATGTACTTTATCTTATGATTTTTGTTCTAACCATTATGTTGTACAAATACACATAATTTATCATCTCATTTATCGTAGGATGTTTTACATGATCAGATTTTATGATAGTAAGAAAAGGGGACACCCGAGTCGGGATCGATCCGTGGTCCTTCCAATTTGGAAGCAGTAACGCTACCGCTTGAGCTACGGTACTTCATAGTAATATGTAACAAAGTTTTAGGTTCATAAGCTTTGATATGATTGTGATTGATTTCAGTTTCTTCAAAGAAGTTTGAACTCGTAGAGCTAAAACTCATGTAAAACATCACACAATAAATTAGATGATAAATTATGTGTATTTGTACAACGTAACGGTCAGAACAAAAATCATGTGATAAAGTACATAATAATTTACAACATTCTTAATTTACATGATAATTCATATCATGAATCCAGTCATAACTTTATAAAATTTATTATGTACTTTTTCATGTAATATTTTACAGTATCTTTTTCAGTAGGGATTCGACACGCGATATTTAACAGCACACTCAACATTTTATAGAACGTATGTTCTGCAGGTGGTAAGATTCATTGAACCGTTAAAAATAAAAACTATGCGTACGTCATCACGATATAGATAAAATGTGTTTTTTGAACGTTATGCTCTTTGTTTGGAACCATTTCATTCTCTACATTTTATGCTATAATACACGGAATGTTCAAACCATTTTCAACATGTCAGGTTCCACTCGATTCGTCAAGTATTGTCATGATATCCTGATTTTTGTTTCAGGAGCCCGCCTAACCCAGGCTTCCTCCCCCGGTGAGTTGAAGATACAGAGATTTTCGATAGTGACAGATATTCGCTTGTTGTTCGAATTTATAAAGTTATGCTCTTTGTTTGGAACCATTTTATTCTCTACATTTTATGCTACACGGAATGTTCAAACCATTTTCAACATGTCAGGTTCCACTCGATTCGTCAAGTATTGTCATGATATCCTGATTTTTGTTTCAGGAGTCGACCCACCCGCGGCTAAAAAACTCAAAGGTGAGTTAAACATACAGATATTTTCGATAGTGACAGATATTCGCTTGTTGTTCGAATTTATAACGTTATGCTCTTTGTTTGGAACTATTTTATTCTCTACATTTTATGCTACACGGAATGTTCAAACCATTTTCGACATATCAGGTTCCACTCGATTCGTCAAATGTTTTCATGATATCCTGATTTTTGTTTCAGGAGTAGACCCAGGCGCGGGTTCCAGCAGCAGCAGTAAGTTAAAGATACAGAGAAGTTCGATAGTGACAGATATTCACTTGTTGTTCGAATTTAGCTCAACCGAGTCGAGCACCGCGGAATCAATTTTTCAAGTATTGTATCTCGAAATATTTAACGGTACACTTATTTTGCAGCAATTGTACTGCAGACTTATCAAATCGTTATGCCTACATTTTAGTATCACAGGAAGTAAGATTTAAAATCGTAAAATGGTACCGAAGTGGAAAATCGACCATTCGTCGAACTCATGTACCTATATCAAGAGCAATCAACTTTTGAAGTGTTGTGTCACGAAATATTGAACGGCACACTTAACATTTTGTAGCACGTATGTTCTGCAGGTGGTAAGATTCATTGAATCGTTAAAAATAAAAACTATGCGTACGTCATCACGATATAGATAAAATGTGTTTTTTTAACGTTATGCTCTTTGTTTGGAACCATTTTATTCTCTACATTTTATGTTATAATACACGGAATGTTCAAACCGTTTTCAACATGTCAGGTTCCACTCGATTCGTCAAGAATTGTCATGATATCCTGATTTTAGTTTCAGGAGCCCACCCACCCCAGGCTACCCCCCACGGTGAGTTAAAGATACAGAGATTTTCGATAGTGACAGATATTCACTTGTTGTTCGAATTTAGCTCAAGCGAGTCGAGCACCGCGGAATCAATTTTTCAAGTATTGTGTCTCGAAATATTTAACGGTTTACTTATTTTGCAGCAATTATTCTGCAGACTTATCGAATCGTTATGCCTACATTTTAGTATCACAGGAAGTAAGATTTAAAATCGTAAAATGGTACCGAAGTGGAAAATCGACCATTCGTCGAACTCATGTACCTATATCAAGAGCAATCAACTTTTGAAGTGTTGTGTCACGAAATATTTAACAGCACGCTTAACATTTTGTAGCACGTATGTTCTGCAGGTGGTAAGATTCATTGAATCGTTAAAAATAAAAACCCATGCGTACGTCATCACGATATAGATAAAATGTGTTTTTTGAACGTTATGCTCTTTGTTTGTAACCAGTTTATTTTCCAGTTTATTTACCAGTTTATTCTCTACATTTTATGCTATAATACACGGAATATTCAAACCATTTGCAACATGTCAGGTTCCACTCGATTCGTCAAGAATTGTCATGATATCCTGATTTTAGTTTCAGGAGCCCACCCACCCCAGGCTACGCCCCACGGTGAGTTAAACATACAGAGATTTTCGATAGTGACAGATATTCACTTGTTGTTCGAATTTATAAAGTTATGCTCTTTGTTTGGAACCATTTTATTCTCTACATTTTATGCTACACGGAATGTTCAAACCATTTTCAACATGTCAGGTTCCACTCGATTCGTCAAGTATTGTCATGATATCCTGATTTTTGTTTCAGGAGTCGACCCACCCGCGGCTAAAAAACTCAAAGGTGAGTTAAACATACAGATATTTTCGATAGTGACAGATATTCACTTGTTGTTCGAATTTAGCTCAACCGAGTCGAGCACCGCGGAATCAATTTTTCAAGTATTGTGTCTCGAAATATTTAACGGTATACTTATTTTGCAGCAATTATTCTGCAGACTTATCGAATCGTTATGCCTACATTTTAGTATCACAGGAAGTAAGATTTAAAACCGTAAAATGGTACTGAAGTGGAAAATCGACCATTCGTCGAACTTCATGTATATCAAGAGCAATCAACTTTTGAAGTGTTGTGTCACGAAATATTTAACAGCACACTTAACATTTTGTAGCACGTATGTTCTGCAGGTGGTAAGATTCATTGAATCGTTAAAAATAAAAACTATGCGTACGTCATCACGATATAGATAAAATGTGTTTTTTGAACGTTATGCTCTTTGTTTGGAACCATTTTATTCTCTACATTTTATGCTACACGGAATGTTCAAACCATTTTCAACATGTCAGGTTCCACTCGATTCGTCAAGTATTGTCATGATATCCTGATTTTTGTTTCAGGAGCCCACCCACCCCAGGCTACCCCCCACGGTGAGTTAAAGATACAGAGATTTTCGATAGTGACAGATATTCACTTGTTGTTCGAATTTAGCTCAAGCGAGTCGAGCACCGCGGAATCAATTTTTCAAGTATTGTGTCTCGAAATATTTAGCGGTTTACTTATTTTGCAGCAATTATTCTGCAGACTTATCGAATCGTTATGCCTACATTTTAGTATAACAGGAAGTAAGATTTAAATTCGTAAAATGGTACCGAAGTGGAAAATCGACCATTCGTCGAACTCATGTACCTATATCAAGAGCAATCAATTTTTGAAGTGTTGTGTCACGAAATATTTAACAGCACGCTTAACATTTTGTAGCACGTATGTTCTGCAGGTGGTAAGATTCATTGAATCGTTAAAAATAAAAACTATGCGTACGTCATCACGATATAGATAAAATGTGTTTTTTGAACGTTATGCTCTTTGTTTGGAACCATTTTATTCTCTACATTTTATGCTACACGGAATGTTCAAACCATTTTCAACATGTCAGGTTCCACTCGATTCGTCAAGTATTGTCATGATATCCTGATTTTTGTTTCAGGAGTCGATCCAACCGAACCTTCATCCACGGTGAGTTAAAGATACAGAGATTTTCGATAATGACAGATATTCACTTGTTGTTCGAATTTAGCTCAAGCGAGTCGAGCACCGCGGAATGACGACTTAATCACAGTCCTCTTTACTTAAATTTCAGATGCCGCGGCACGTGTCGACGCCCAACTGTCAGAACTTGCGGATGATGTTAGACGATGTCCCCCCGTAAGTTCAAAACAATGTCACCCAATGAAGATATTCAAGTCATAGCTACTAACGCGTGCGTCAAATATTGACAAAGTACAATAGTGTCAGGATGTACCTATTTTATTTTCAGATCCGGAATCCGGGATGAAGATCGAAGACGCTCGTAAGTGATAAGTGGATACACTTACTTGACCAATTTATACGTCTACCAAAACGCTCGAATTATCTTTGTCTCCTATGATATGATGATATACTATATGTTATCGTTGAGGTGGCGAATTGCCACACGGGTAACAATATTTGAGTACACGACTTTGCGTGCAAAGTTGAAAAAAATTTGAGTGTGGTGCCGATAAGATCCTAATTCCCTCCAATATCTTTGTCTCCGTATTCTGGAAAATCATTCCGTTTGATATTCAGGACCTCTCTATTTCTACTTCAGATGCTTTGACGAAAGCCGGAAAGGATCTCCACGACGTTGTAGTTTCTATCCTAGGGGGTGCGAGAGGTGAGTTGAAGACAACTTTTACCCTTTAAAAATGTTTGTGTGATCTACTGTTCGCTTCACATATCCGGGTGAAGTCGAGAAATTGTTTTAATTGATCGAGATTTTCTATTTTGATTCTTCATATTTCATTATTCTTTTCACCCATATTGCCATTATATCATGCGTCAATTGGTGAATTTCCACTCTGTCATAATACGCCTATTTTATTTTCAGCAACCACAAGAGCAATTGTTTTCCCATTCACGCGTAAGTGACACTCATTCAAAAAATACATCATGCCTATAGGCTATAGCTATAGCTTGATTTTCATCCAGCTGTTGTTAGAACTGAGAGAGAGTCGAAGACGACTTGATCATAACCTCTGTATTCCAATTTCAGGTTCTGTCAACCCAGTAAGAAACAAAATGATAACCTATGCGAAACGAGTTGGACCGCCAACCGGACGTGAGTTGAAGACGATTGTCCCCATCTAGAATATCGCGCCTCAATTAACACTTGAAAATTGTCCAAATTATTGAGGTATCTTTTAATTTCCAGATACCAGCGATGAAACCACAGCTCTTGTGACCGGAATTACTGAAGTATTCAACGGGTTAGAGACCCAAGTCGTTAAGATTGCGAATGCTGCTTTGCTTGCCCATAGTAAGTTGGAAACAATCGTACCATTAGAAATACAAATGTCATACTGAGATCTATCGTTTGCTATAAACCAAATTCCGATGAGGCTTTCATAAATTGATCTATTTTCTTAGCCTCCAGTTAGGCAAACGTATTTGATACTCAACATTCGATCCCTGATTTCAATTGTACCACCTGCACCAGTTTAGTACTGCTAAACTGCGATCCTGAATATTTTGACTTTTTATATTATTTTCAACATCAACTAAAATATCATGATTCCTTAAATTATACTTTCAATGTGTTTCTGGTAATTGCCATTGAATCGTAATTTCACTTTCTCAGGTAAGAGATCTGGATAATCATAAATCTGTCACATCCGGCAGATTAACTGCGGGTTGACCGCCCAACACTTTTTATATTTATTATATTAATTATATTTTAGTCTTAGATACAACGGGTAATACAGATCCCGAAGGAGCTTCTCTGTAAGATAATATCAGAGTCGGTAAAGACACTCACTCGCTTCCACTTATCGTTAGCGCTCCCTCGGAGGACGGTAATGCCCGTGCACTTATATACCGAGACGCACTGATTCACCACGCAGGCTTAGATGCATGCGGTGACTCGGCGCGCTCAATTCGAATAGAGATGCTGAATAATTATCAGTAGTTAGAAAGAGAGACACACTAAGGGAGAAGGTATACATATAGGGCAGGTCAGAGGTCCGCTCTTGGCAGTACAGTTTTAGTCTTGATCTGAACTCTTTTCTTAATCTCACTCTCAGGAGTCAGCAGCCGGTCACTTTAAACTTATTGATATCTGTGGTTAGGAAATATTCTGGCTTAGCGCACGGGATTCTTTAACAGGAGTTGTGTTCTTTAATCCTTGGGCGTAAAGAATTACACGCTTACACTTTTATTCCATACATGACCGGTAAGGCCGATTTCGCTATCTATTTTCGGGGGCCAAAGAGCGGTTTTACCGACCAATAAGTTTCTACTCCCGCTGTGAGAGTGAAGACAATAAATAAAGAATTTATCTCCCTAGGGAGATAAATTCTTTATTCTAGTTACGTCACATAACCTAAATTGTAAGCACTGATCTGCCCGCGAAATCGGCTTCCGTTCATGCATGGAATAAAATATCGTGTGCACCACGGTCGCATTAGACGTTTTCGCTCCTTTGGTGCACAATATACTATTATTGTAGTTATTTTGACACTCCCGGCTGGAGACTCTTGAATGTGAATATAGATTGATAAATAAGAGACGGATCAAACTTTGATTAGAGATAGCTGATTTGTTTCACTTTGGATTAGTATATTAAAGATATAATTTTGTGCAAACCCAGTGTAGTCTGATTAATTGATTTTATTTATAATAAATGTGTTTTTGAATAGATTATAAAGATAAATAATTGTGAGATTTATTCGAATACCAACCCACTAGAATTTAACTTCAGTTTAAAGACTCTTAAATTCACCGACGCACACACGTCACTTTCACCCGCAACGCCCTTGCCGCTGGTACGCTGTGTCTTCGGAAAAGGTAAGAAATAATAGCAGAATATACCTCTGGTGCAAAATCCTTCGCCAAGTACATTAAAATCTTCCTCCAAAAAATTGTTTTCCACAAAAAGTCTTCCTCCAAAAATTGTCTTCCACAAAAAGTCTTCCACCAAAAATTCGACTTCCACAAAAAGTCTTCCTTCACAAACATCTCTAAAAAAGGATTGAAATCAGATGTAACTGCCAAGTACAACAGAATAATGAAATCCTACTACATGGCGTTGTTATGTGCTCGTTCGGTCGCTGCGCTCGCCCACTCGATTGGTTTTTTAAATGATTTATAACATCATAAAAATTAGGAGCAAAAAATAACCAAACAATAAAATTGTAGAAAAAAAAATACTACGACGCCCAAAACAGTCGTCTGACGAAAAAGCATATTTTCTTTTGTTTAATTATTAAGTTTATTTATACGCGAGATTTAGTAGTTAGATATAATTGCTATATAACAGATTTGACAAAAACGGTCGGTTCAGCCGCTAGGCAGCATAGAACATCATGGAACGTTCTAGAAGAGCGGTCGAGTAGCGCGGCAGTCAAAGAACTCCATAGAACATTCCAGGCCTTCGCGCTATCGCCTATATAAGCAGCGGCTCACAGGACACGATAAGCCAGTCGGTATAGCACCTTCTGTGCGAAAACTAGTGATTACCCAAAACTCTTTTCTTTGATACTTAACATTTGGTTTACTTTGACTTTCAAGTCTTTAACGTTTGGTTTATTTTGACTTTTAATAGGTCCTTAACAATTGGTTTTCTTTGATTTTGATAAAATCTTTAAACGTTCGGTTTGCTCCGGTTGGCTCGAATAACCAACCCGTAATATTGTATTCCTTTTATAAACAAATGAATTTGTTTTCTTTTTCAACTTGATTCTCGATTACGTTCTCGACGAACGCAACGTGTGTATACATATATATATATAAAGTGTGTGAAATAAAAGTGATTGTGTTCCTGGATAAAGAACTGTGGAATAATCATCGTCACCAGACCCCATCCAACCATTCCCCGGGTCTGCGAGCGGCTATCGTTACCCATTGCGTGGTAACAGTTGATACTCGCGGACTCCGAAATCACCCGATCCTCCGTTTTCGTGAGCGGCTATTGTTGTCCAGTACGTGACAACGGCTGTTCCTCACGAAATACGAATACCAACCTCCTTCGAGTTCTTGAGCGGCTATTGTTGCCCATTGCGTGGCAACGGCTGATCCTCAGGGATCTCAAAACACCCAATCCCTCGAGTGCATGTGCAGTTATTGTTGCCTATACTTAGTCAACGGCTGTTCACGTGCATTTCGAAATCCAACCTCAACTTCGTGCCCTTGCACCTACTACCTAAAACCCCTACATAAAGTAACTCCAAAATCGCCAAACCCAGGGAAGGATCCCTAGCTAGCCGGTGAAGGCGATTTGGGACGTTACAATACGGACACATAAATTTGGAAAAAAAATTGTAGAACCAAGTTTTGCAAATAGAAATTTGAAAAAAAAAATGTTTAAACAAAATTTTGTCCGTGGTACTTTGCGGGCCAGGTGTGGGCAAGTGAAATTAGGTTACATGTTTATGTGACATTCTAATACATTGCTATAAAAGCCCGCCAAGTAGGTACCACTCCTAAAATATTGTTTAAAAATTTTTTTTTTCAAATTTTTATTTCCAAAACTTGGTTACTACTATTTTTTTTCCAAATTTATGTGTCCGTATTTTTTTTTCTACAATTTTATTGTTTGGTTATTTTTTGCTCCTAATTTTTTATGATGTTATAAATCATTTAAAAAACCAATCGAATGGGCGACCGCAGCGACCGAACGAGCACATAACAACGCTATGTAGTAGGATCCCAACAACTGGAAAAATATTATGAATCCCGTTTCTTTAGATTTACGAATAGAGTATAAGTTATTTCGATGAGAATCTTTTCGTTCCAATCTGTCTATTCGTTCATATTCGGTTTTATCTGTTTCTCCCTATCCCGTCCTATCCGCGGCAGTTCTACCTTTTATCGCCTATTCGTTTCAATTTTTCGCCGAGAATTAGGAATTGAGAGTTCCAATCCGATTCAGTTCTTCCTATTCGAGTTAATTTTTTTGGAAGAATACGAATAATCTGAACCATTATTTTCTATCCGAACGAATTCTTCTTACAGAATACAAAAATGTATGGACGAACTAATACGACGCTTCGGATTCTCTTTGGTTACTTCCAATTCGAATCAATGCTTCAAACAGAATCGAATCCTTCGTATCCTATACTTCGAATTTGACCCGAAATATAACGATCGAATCAACTCTTCGAACAACTCAACTTATACCGGTGAATTCGTTTCGATTCGGTTCATAATTCCGTCTGGACTTTTCGATGTTACTTGTAACTTTTCTCGAGGTGACGCGCCGACAGTACGTGTGTGGCATTAGTATGGTGTTCAGAGTTTTTGTGATGTTCAGTGGGTTTCCAATGTTTTTCATATCTAACAATAAGTAGTGGAAAGTTGGAATTTTTTATATTGTCCAGTGGGGTACGTGTTTGAAGCTCGTTACTTTCCTCGAAGCACGGAAATACTATCGGTGCGGTATTATAGAGGTTAACCTGACGATTGTGAGTGTGGAATTAGTAACAAGGCCACAGAATTATACGAAGCTGAAGAGTCATTATCGACGGTCCACAATGTAAGAACACTGCGTAAAATAAGATTCGTGAAAATTAAATCAGGCACAACGATCAACTTTTCTCTGAATTACTATTATGTATTTTCAATGTACATATTTCTTATCAACTGTTATAAATGAACCACGTCGTAAATATAAACTATGTTACAAATTCCTATATCCATATTTTATTAGGCAACCAAATGTTAGCAGCACGTCGCATTTGAATCCCTTCTTATGTAAATTAATGGATCAAGACATCGAATTAAATCGTACTGAAAACTATTACGAAAATTCTTTTCTATTCGTTTCTATTCGATCATATTCGGATCGTCGTTTTTCAATTCGTTTTCATACGAATCACCGGATTAAGAAATCGGATTGGATCGGATTGTAAAATCTCAATCCGTTTTAATTCTTTTTCAGTTGTTGGGATTTCATTATTCTGTTGTACTTGGCAGTTACATCTGATTTCAATCCTTTTTTAGAGATGTTTGTGAAGGAAGACTTTTTGTGGAAGTCGAATTTTTGGAGGAAGACTTTTTGTGGAAGACAATTTTTGGAGGAAGACTTTTTGTGGAAAACAATTTGTTGGAGGAAGATTTTAATGCACTTGGCGAAGGTTTTTGCACCAGAGGTGCTTTTTTGGGGGATATCACTCCTTTTTGTAAAATTACGCTGGACCACCTGATATTTGTGCTCGCTCGCTACGCTCGCTCGGTCGGATTTCTATAATTCATAGAAGACTGAAGATATCGTACTCTAACGAATAAGTATAGGTGAAGATTGTTATTCAGATAGAATGAAGGTATTTCGCTATGGATAACAGATCCAATAAAACTCTGAGAAGTCTATTAGACGAATATGGGACGCTAATATGCAATTATCAGAGTCTTCGAATGAAACGTTATTGTTTGTCGACTGGCTGGCATATGAAGCAGCCGATACATAATGAAGTTAACAAATTGGTGAAGATTCGCAACGTGTAACCCTGCGTGCAACCCTCTTTTTTTCTCATTCGGACTTGCAGGGACCGGAATTGGTGGAGTTACTTGAACGCAGGGTTATAACTAGTTGCCGCTGTCATGTCATTATTTTTAAATTTGCGAATTTGAATTTTGAATATACGTATTGTATAAAAAGTCCGACCAGTACTTTTGTATACGGTATGCAGGGTGCGGAAAAAAACTGTAACCCTCCTACGGTGAAAGTGTAGAAGCAAGGAATTTTGGCAGCGGTGGGCAAAATCTTCTACGCGAGGTTTCTTGCGCTTACAACTTCATCGGACAAGGCTGAGATTTTTTTTTCGCCGTCTATACTACCATTACTCAGGAATTGTTGGAAAAAAATTTTATTTCACATCTGATATATTTCTCAAGGGAATACGTTGACTGAATGAATACTTTTAAAATTGTCCGACAATGAACTTCAGCATAAGTGGAAATCCGTATCCTGCCATGCTCCAGTATAATGTTTTTATGATTTCCTACAAAAATAATAACAGCATGGAAATATATCAAAATCAATGAATAACTGTCGATAAACGCTCAATAAAGTCTTCCGAGATAGTACTTCTGTTAGTAGATTGCATGGCAAGATTCGTCTGTTCCCTCCGGTCCATCAAGGTATTCTTATCATGAGAATCCGATGATCTGACGTCGTGTTACTTGAGTGCTCCAAGAGCTGGTCCGCAACGTGAAAATTAAAAGCTAAGTCATCGAAGAAAACCTCCGGAGGATACTGCAGCGTACACATTTTCTCTGTAGGACTAGAAGTAGGCGTGCGAAAATATAACCAAAACAATTGAACGATTTTTCATATCGACAAGTTCTGAGGAAACAGACGTATTCATATAACTAAAATAAAAATAACTGAAATCCTATATCCACTTCAGTGGAGAATCACAAATTTCATTGTTTCTTATCCTATCATAAATAAATAAGTCATAAATAACGTCACATTATCATATGTCAAGCGATGACAATGATTAACATACGCGAGTTCGTAATAAAAACTCTTGTTGACCGCTTCGTCAACCTAGCAGAACCTAACCTCACTCAATCTAGCAGTCGCACTAGCAGCCGACATGGAACGAACGACAGCACGGTCGGTAACTTGACGGCCATAGACAATGTTGTTTCGTCTGTTTGCATGTTTTATACTAAATAGTTCGGAAACTCTGTGATATTTCAGCACCATGTAACTTCCCTATTACTCGAACGATCTTCTATAGTATTATGTATTCAGAATATATGAACGACGCTCGGAGAAGGAAACTGAATTGACGATGAAACGGGGTATCTGAAATCTATAATTAATCATATCTAAGCTCTCAGTTAACTGATTACGTTCAAATTGGGCTTAAATGAGAGCTTTTTAAGCCTAAATTCACACCCGTGTATACGAAAAGCCATCTTTGTCGCGGATGCGGAATAAACACGACTTAAAAATAACCGTTCGGCCGAAACAGTGGTCGCTCGGGTATATAGAGCCGTTGAGTTTCTCGCGCGTGAAAAAAAAATTTTCTAATGTACTTGGCTTCGAGTCTCTTGATTACGTGAATCAAGTTTTTCAATACAGCGTTTGAATTTCCCGGTCGCGTGCGACGTCACACAGTCCCTCTTACGCGCATTTCTACCGTCTGACGGCACGGCGAACAACCATGGTCAACAGAATAGCATGGCGGTCGAGGTACTGTGTGACGTCACGCGGCGTTTGGAAATTGATTATTTTTAATTGCCGTTCACAGTCACCTGAAGCTGATTCTAGTATAATAGGGTCATTCACGATTTTTTTTTTTTATTGTTCCGAAATAAAGTTTAGGTACCAAAAACCCCCGTAAAAATTATAAAACACGAAAAATTCAAGGCGAGACGTTAATTGAAGCACTTAAATTATGATACGATTTGAAACGGTCCCGTCTTGGGCGCCATCAAACAAGCTCCCGCGTGACGTCATAATTGGGTAAACTCGGGACCTGGCCCATTGAAAATGAATGAAAATAAAGAAATAAGAGAAAAACGTTCGTACCAGTGGTATTTCGTTCCACTGTGTCAAAATACCAGTTTGTCGGCACGATCGAAAATATTTGTACCCGTACCAAGAGGTACGGTGAGGAAGAAATGGTTTGAACTAGCTCGGCGGAGCGACCTAACCTCACTCACAGGTCACCCTGTCAATCGATTCTTTCTCTTCATCGACCATCATTGAACATTATATGCTTTACTGTTCACCCTGTGCTCTGGACACACTTTTCCATGAACATAAAAAAACTGCCTTCTCTTCTAAGCTCTACATAACCAACTGCAGCATCACCATAACCCTCTCTTTCAGCTCGGGGAGGTAGAACAATTTTCATAGGTTATGGTAAAGCAGAAAAATCGCAGCACGTTTATATCATTACAGCATACAAACATATTATAACATATAGAGTTTAAATAATCGAATACAACTGTTGGTATTGTTATCAACTTCAATTTTTTATCGCCAAATGTAAAGTTAATTATCTTGAAACATAACGTCTCTTCGAGGTTTGACACCGCTGGTTTTGGCCACATTAAAATATTCACTTTTTTTTTTTTAGATAGATTAATTTTATTAGATCCTGGAGCATGGCTCCTTCAGGACCTCAGACATATACATAGGTTACAGGTAAATGGTAGGGAACAGTATACTTATACTAATGAAATACAATAACATTCATGGTGATAACTTATAGATAAAAGCAACAGTATAGAGATGAATAGAGACATACATCTAGATAATAGAAGTGACATATTTCGATGTAAGCATAAAGCGTGAAGGAAAACTTGACAGGTTCGATTATGCGAGCGGATTCGCCTCGCGCTCCTCCTTAGCCATCAGGTGTGCAGCGCAGCCCCGCCGAAAACCTTCTATGGTCGAGGCGCTAGTTATACGAGGAGGCAGGGAATTCCAGAAATTGATCCCTGTATTGAGGAATGACTTCTCAAAGGAGACAGTGCGGACAGGGGGAGCGAGAAGCGAGTCCGTTCGAAGGGGGTTTTGACGCGTTCTACTCTGCGGCCGGAGTTGCAGTTGGTGACCGAAGAGGCCAGGTTCCCCTAAGCGTAAAGCTTTATAGAAAGAACAGCCTACATACAGTAGCCTGCGATTTTCAAGCCTGAGCCATCCTAAGTGCCGCCGGTGGTGCGAGATATGTACGTAACGCGGCAAGCGAAGCACGAACCTGACACAAGAGTTGAATGCGCGCTGAAGCTTGGTGTCCAAGAGGCCAGTAATGTCCGTGAACACCTCCGAGCAATAGTCTAATAAGGGCAAGACCAAGGCAGCGACAAGACGACGGCGCGCGGCCACATCAAGACAGGTGTCATTCATTTTTAGACGGTAAAGCGCTCCGGCCACTTTTCCGCACGTCAGCTTTACCTGCAGCGACCAGGATAGCGTACTCTCGAGAGTAATGCCCAGGTAACGGACAGTGTTCACAAATTTTACGACCTCTCCAGCGACAGTCAGAGTCGGGATAGCGGAGAGATCGAGCCGGCGAATATATGCTGCGCTGCCAAATATCAGTGCCTTCGTCTTGCCCACATTGAGGCGCAGTTGGTTCGCTACACACCAACTTGCAATGCTCTCAACGTCTTCGCTGAGCCTATGTACAGTCTCCTGGAGCTGATCAATAGGGCATTTAACGTAAATAATCAAATCATCGGCATACAGTAAATGCTGACTAGAGCGGAGACACTGAGGCAAGTCATTTATGAACAAAGAGAATAAGAGTGGACCAAGGACGCTGCCCTGCGGTACTCCTGCGCGTACAAATTGCCACTCTGAACAGACATCACCCTCCCCTCGCACGGCCTGCAGTCGACCACTGAGATACGAATGGAACCATGTGAGTACGCTAGCAGACAGCCCGAATGCCCGAAGTTTATCAAGAAGCAGAGCATGATTCACCATGTCGAAAGCTTTCGAGAAATCAAAGAAGACCGCCACCGTTACCATACGGTCGTCTATTCCCACCCGGATGTCATCGAGCAGCCGCAGTACAGCGTCCCTGGTTCCAAGCCCCTTGCGGAACCCCGTTTGGCGCGGATCTTTGGGAGAAAAAGTCGGTAACCATGAGTACCGTTACTTCCGGGAGATTGTCTGATTGTGCTTCTACAAAACCGATATTCATTTTGAAGCACAATAGTACGTGTGGAGCAAAAAAATCTAACAAGCTAATACATTTCTTATGGGGCTCGTTCGAATCTACCCAATTATGACGTCACGCGACAGGGCGCCCAATCACAGCGCGTTCCTTCCCGCCGGAAATTTCTTCATATTTAACTTACTTTTTTGTTAATAATGACGATTATAAATTTCAATTGGATGCTGTAATTTCCTTTCATATCATACAATCTTCACGAAACAATCAAAAACTGATTTTTTTTTTTTTTTTTGAACGACCCTATTCTTACCAAGCAGACGAAGCGAACGCGCTATCGATTCTCGACCTGTTACGTTTAAAAATGGCGGCTTGTTTACATTCTCGATCCGAGCTATTACCCATAATTCTATCCACTGAACTCTATAATATACTGGAAGGCTGTCTGCCGTATGATTCGTGTAGCGAGCTGCGGAAGACAGAGATAGTTGTTGAAAATTCTGACGAGCAAACGGGTCCTGGATACCCTTAGAAAATCGTATCTCAGCTCTTCGGGCACCGATTAAGTCGAAATAGGGCTCAAACGTAAGTTTTTCATGCTCATGTTCTAGGATAAATGTTTCAATCCCGTATATGTAGCGAGGCGGAAGATCACAGAGATAATAATTCTCCCCACCACCCGAATAGCTCCCGTTCGGGTAAAGCACTGATGATGATGACCCGTTCGGGTAAAGCACTGCTCTCTATTATACACTGGATAGCGGACGGGTACCCTTTCTGCCGCAAGAGCGTGAGGCAACTTGGTGCCGGGCGAGGGGACTTGGGGGGAAGGAGGAGCGGCGCGAACTGGTTCCCTATTTACAGCGGGAAATTCAAACGGGTTGAGGGTTGCGACTCTCATATTACAAGGAAAACCAACGTATACGATTCAAAAATTGAGATTTTGTAATGGAGTTACGTTAAAAAGGGATATAATATGTTTCATTGTCAGTCGAGAGTAATAAAAAAAAGAATCACGCCCGTCGAGCAGGTCTCATTTGATTTTCGTTCATACAGGATCATGTGACCGTTGATTGAGAATCAACGACGCAACATATAGGTGATTACGTTTATGGGACAATGCTGAATAAATTCGATTTCTGAAAAGTTAGCTCGTCGTCGAAAATCAAATATAGGTTATGTTGTGAATAATATAGAATATTAATAATGATAACAATAACTCGGTGTAAAACAGCAATTGATTATTAAAAGATATATAATTGTTTTTGATCGAAGAAGCAAATTCGAATGAGAAAAACCATTCAAGCAAATATTAGGTATCGCAATTACGTAGACTTTCACTTTGAACTTCACATTGAGGGATTTTTCTTATAAAGCCCAGTTATGGATTGCTTCGTAAAACCAATGCTACATTTACTTACTTATGAAAAGCTCTCCTATTCGCTTCGGAATTCGCTTGAACCATTGGGATTTTGCAGTACGCGCATTGTCGTATTGTTTCTGCGAAAATAGTTGGAAGGGTTCCTGTTTTGAGAGTCCTGTGCTGTGAAACAGGGTCTTCGTCGTAACACTCGGGGGTAAAACGGTCCGAACACAGGCGAGCATATTTAGTTGGGACCCAGCTCCATACTCCCATATTTTCAAGCCATTTTCGCAGTAAGATGGTATCGTTTAGGGGACATCTGTAAATCAAAATCATTGAATCAGTACTCCTAACCTCAAACGCAATAATTATTCGTCTATTGTGCGTGTACTAACGATTTATATTCATTTACTTACCGTTGAAAGGCCCTCTTACAATTGGTACTTGAACTTTTTTTACAGTATGAACACTTTACCATCTTGCGCTATTAAGATATTTCATTACTGTAAATAAAACTGTTTTAGCTATCAGCGCACGGGCGCCCGTGAATCTGTTTTCAATTTAAACTGCCCGCTGTAAATAAGGAACCAGCAAATGGCGCTGTTCAATTGGCTTCACTCGACGGGCGCAGTCCGCCATCCAGTGTATAATAGAGATCAGTGGATCCTCCTCAGAACCCCCATGTGAACCCCGTAGATGTCAAGAATCCCTCGGAACCCCTATGTGAACCCCGTAGGTGTCAAGAATCCCTCAGGACCCCCATGTGAACCCCATAGATGTTACTAATCCCTCGGAACCCCCATGTGAACCCCGTAGATGTCAAGAATCCCTCGCCGTAGATTACCCATAATTCCCACGGATTTATGAGAATTCCCACGGATTTCTGAGAATCCCTTACTATCGTTATGATATCGTTCTACCTATAACACCTTTGCACTGAACCCTCGACTGAACCACAATTGAAATCAACAGCATATTCCAGCTGGAAACTATTCTTATTGATACATCATACCGTCGTATAATCTTTTCGTGAAATGTGATACCAATCGGAGAAAAATATTCCAAGTCCTCCTCAATCCGCGCGTTTAATCCGAACGAATCCGAGGCATATTCAGACAAACTTTTTGATCCTCCGCAATCCGTTCAACGAGTCCGGATGAATCCGTACGTATACGATTAGTGTCTTTCGCGGATTCGTTCGGTATAAAACCGATTCCTTCGGGGACTAATTCAGGAATAAAATGGATTCTAATGTGAAGAGACAAACGATAGAGTCACACAAACTAAAATGGATTCATACGAATACAAAATTTGCCCTGTTTCAAACTATCTAAAGCTTCCACCAGGGACCTGTGTATGGCCTTAGATCCACAGAAAGCTGCTTTAGAATCGTAATGAAGGAAAAAAAGTTTTTTTTGTATGAATTTATAGTTTCGGATCCACGTGGCTATCCAATAACCGACGCATCTCATGGCTTCAAATTCACGAAATACTATCCTTCATCCCGATGGAGCAAGGATTTCGGGTCCCAAACGAAGAAGAACTGGTAAACACATTGGAAGGATGTGGATAAGTGCAGCAAGTGCAAAAATATCCGAAAACATTCCCATGGAATCTAATAGCGTCTAAAATGTACAAGGTCACACGGAATGCTAGACCAGGCAATAGAGCAGAAAAAGAGTCATTTCGTGACAAAAATAGTAGAAGAAAACCGCGAGTGGGTGGGGATAGCCAACGTGGGAATCCGGATTATCGAATAGCGTTAGAGTGAAACGAGAACGGATAGAGTCGGATGGCGAATGGGTCGGAAGCAGGCGGATAGCCAACGTATCTGGGAATCCGGATTGAATCGAATAGCGTCAAAACGTAGAGGGTCATGGGTGAAACGAGAATGTCGGCCACCGGATAGAGTCGGATGGGCGAATGGGTCGGAAGCAGGCGGATAGCCAGCGTATCTGGGAATCCGGATTGAATCGGATAGCGTCAAAGCGTAGAGGGTCATGGGTGAAACGAGAATGTCGGCCACCGGATAGAGTCGGATGGGCGAATGGGTCGGAAGCAGGCGGATAGCCAGCGTATCTGGGAATCCGGATTGAATCGGATAGCGTCAAAACGTAGAGGGTCATGGGTGAAACGAGAATGTCGGCCTCCGGATAGAGTCGGATGGGCAAATGGGTCGGAAGCAGGCGGATAGCCAGCGTATCTGGGAATCCGGATTGAATCGGATAGCGTCAAAATGTAGAGGGTCAGGGGTGAAACGAGAATGTCGGCCTCCGGATAGAGTCGGATGGGCAAATGGGTCGGAAGCAGGCGGATAGCCAGCGTATCTGGGAATCCGGATTAAATCGGATAGCGTCAAAACGTAGAGGGTCATGGGTGAAACGAGAATGTCGGCCTCCGGATAGAGTCGGATGGGCAAATGGGTCGGAAGCAGGCGGATAGCCAGCGTATCTGGGAATCCGGATTGAATCGGATAGCGTCAAAGCGTAGAGGGTCATGGGTGAAACGAGAATGTCGGCCTCCGGATAGAGTCGGATGGACGAGTGGGTCGGAAGCAGGCGGATAGCCAGTGTATCTGGGAATCCGGATAGAGTCGGATGGGCAAATGGGTCGGAAGCAGGCGGATAGCCAGTGTATCTGGGAATCCGGATTGAATCGGAAAGTCTCAAGAATGTGAGAATTATTGAATTCATATCGTATAGAATCGGATAAAAACGGAAAGAAATCCTATCGGTATTTCCTGATAGCAACCGTTAACGATTGAATCGTATACGATCGGATTGGTGTTCTATTCGCAACTTCGCGGTTCTGGATAGACCTATAGAATCGGATTCGATTTAGTCCATATTTCTATTCGAATGAATTAGATTCTATCGGATTTTTCCGGCAGGGATCGCAGAACCTTTTTCGCATAGCAATTTTTTACTTATCGCAGTTTATCGCAGTTTCGTATAAGAGGTTAATCGTCAGCGTCGCAAATTTTTCGCATCGCAATTTCCCTTGGTAAAAAGTGTTTATTCGTAGATGGTTTTAAGTTTTGACAGTTTCAAACAGCTCTTAGTTTCCGACAGCTCTCGGCTCACCTCAGACCAAACTCAACCCGCGCAGCCAATCGCAGCGCGAATAAAGCGATGACATCGAACCGGCGCGCAACAGGCGCTAATTCGACCAGCAGGCGAGAATTCGACCATAATTCGACCATCGGCCGCGTTTTTACTAAAGGGATTCGTCATAACCCAAATCAGGAGGCCATTTTTTTTATTTCTGATGATTTTTCCAAATAGTTCTGAAAACCCGTGAAACGCAAAGAAAAATCGAAATAGAGAACGTTCCGAAAAATTTGATAAAAAAAATTCGTAGCTAAAAGCAGAAGGTCGTCAGCGCAATTTTTTTATTTTTCATGATTTTTCCAAATAGTTGTGAAAACCCGTGAAACGCAAAGAAAAATCGAAATACAGAACGTTCCGAAAAATTTGATAAAAAAAGCTCGTAGCTAAAAGCAGAAAGTCGTAAGCGCCATTTTAATTTTTTTTCATTTTTCATGATTTTTCCAAATAGTTGTAAAAACCCGTGAAACGCAAAGAAAAATCGAAATAGAGAACGTTCCGAAAAATTTGATAAAAAAATTCGTAGCTAAATGCAGAAGGTCGTAAGCGCTATTTTTTTTTTTTTTTCATTTGTCATGAGTTTTTCAAATAGTTGTGAAAACTCGTGAAATGCAAAGATAAATTGAAAAATGACCATTGAAAAAAAAAATTCGATAAAAAATATTGGTAGTTAAAAGCAGAAGGTCGTCAGCACCATTTTTTTATTTTTCATGATTTTTCCAAATAGTTGTGAAAACCCATGAAACGCAAAGAAAAATCGAAATAGAGAACGTTTCGAAAAATTTGATAAAAAAAATTCGTAGCTGAAAGCAGAAGGTCGCAAGCGCTATTTTTTTTTCATTTTCCATGAGTTTTTCAAATAGCTGTAAAAACTTGTGAAACGCAAAGATAAATTGAAAGAACGACCATTAAAAAAAAAAAATTCGATAAAAAATATTGGTAGTTAAAAGCAGAAGGTCGTCAGCGCCATTTTTTTTATTTTTCATGATTTGTCCAAATAGTTGTGAAAACCCATGAAACGCAAAGAAAAATCGAAATAGAGAACGTTCCGAAAAATTTGATAAAAAAAATTCGCAGCTAAAAGCAGAACGTCGGAAGCGCTAATTTTTTTCATTTTCCATGACTTTTTCAAATAGCTGTGAAAGCTAGTGAAACGCAAAGATAAATTGAAAGAACGACCAATCAAAAACAAAAATTTGATAAAAAATATTGGTAGTTAAAAGCAGAAAGTCGTAAGTGCTATGTTTTTTTCATTTGTCATGAGTTTTTCAAATAGCTGTAAAAACTCGTGAAAAGCAAAGATAAATTGAAAAAACGACTATTGAAAAAAAAAATTCGATAAAAAATATTGGTAGTTAAAAGCAGAAGGTCGTCAGCGCCATTATTTTTATTTTTCATGATTTTTCCAAATAGTTGTGAAAACCCGTACAACGCAAAGAAAAATCCGAATAGAGAACGTTCCCAAAAATTTGATAAAAAAAATTCTTAGCTAAAAGCAGAAGGTCGTAAGCGCTATTTTTTTTTTTTTCATGAGTTTTTCAAATAGCTGTAAAAACTCGTGAAACGCAAAGATAAATTGAAAGAACGACCATTAAAAAAAAATCGATAAGAAATATTGGTAGTTAAAAGCAGAAGGTCGTCAGCGCAATTTTTTTTCTTTCTCATGTTTTTTCCAAATAGTTGTGAACACCCGTGAAACGCAAAGAAAAATCGAAATAGAGAACGTTCCGAAAAATTTGATAAAAAATTCGTAGGTAAAAGCAGAAGGTCGTAAGCGCTATTTTTTTTTTTTTTCATTTTTCATGAGTTTTTCAAATACCTGTAAAAGCTAGTGAAACGCAAAGATAAATTGAAAAAACGACTAAAAAAAAAAAAAAAATTCTATAAAAAATATTGGTAGTTAAAAGCAGAAGGTCGTCAGCGCCATTATTTTTATTTTTCATCATTTTTCCAAATAGTTGTGAAAACCCGCGAAACGCAAAGAAAAATCGAAATAGAGAACGTTCCGAAAAATTTGATAAAAAAAATTCGTAGCTTAAAGAAGAAGGTTGTCAGCGCCATTTTATTTATTTTTCACGATTTTTCCAAATAGTTGTGAAAACCCGGGAAACGCAAAGAAAAATCGAAATAGAGAACGTTCCGGAAAATTTGATAAAAAAAAATTCATAGCTAAAAGCAGAAGGTCGTAAGCGCTATTTTTTTTTCATTTTCCATGAGTTTTTCAAATAGCTGTAAAAACTTGTGAAACGCAAAGATAAATTGAAAGAACGACCATTAAAAAAAAAAAAATTCGTTATAAAATATTGGTAGTTAAAAGCGAAGTTCGTCAGCGCCGTTTTTTTTATTTTTCATGATTTTTCCAAATAGTTGTGAAAACCCGTGAAACGCAAAGAAAAATCGAAATAGAGAACGTTCCGAAAAATTTGATAAAAAAAATTCGTAGCTAAAAGCAGAAGGTCGCAAGCGCTAATTTTTTTTCTGAGTTTTTCAAATAGTTGTGAAAACTCGTGAAACGCAAAGATAAATTGAAAAACGACCATTAAAAAAAAAATTCGATAAAAAATATTGGTAGTTAAAAGCAGAAGGTCGTCAGCGCCATTTTTTTATTTTTCATGATTTTTCCAAATAGTTGTGAAAACCCATGAAACGCAAAGAAAAATCGAAATAGAGAACGTTCCGAAAAATTTGATTAAAAAAATTCGTAGCTAAAGGCAGAAGGTCGTAAACGCTATTTTTTTTTTTCATTTTTCATGAGTTTTCCGAATAGTTGTAAAATCTCGTGAAACGCAAAGATAAATCGAAATCGACGTCGTTTAGGAAAATTCGATAAAAGAAATTGCAGTTAAAAGCAGAAGGTCGTATCCGCCCATCTTCCGACCTTTGGCACTTACATTTTTCGATCTCGTAATTTCAATTGATCTATATGTTTCGAACGTTTTCAGAGCGATTGGCGTGAAAAAAAAATTATACGACTTTATGCCATCATAAACTGCAAAACGTCGTATAATGGCGCTTACGTCCTTATGTCATTAGACACGCGACACACGTTACCAATTTTATGTTCATCGCCTACGTTAAGTTATCGACGTGGCAGGGGGTCTACTGCTGTGTATAAATACGACGGATCGGACGAATTCTAACCAGACACGAAGTAAGTGGCTACCTTCAACATGAACAAGATCGTCTGTCTTCTTGTCGCATCATTGCTGTGCGTGGGTGTTGCCAGCAGCGGTAAGTTACAGACCAATAGCACATGCTCGAACGTTCTATTTTCCCAAACAATGAAACCTCACTTATATTTATTTCAATCGGGTACGCTAGAAAAAATACATACACGTATAAGTGAGAATAACGTAAAAAAAACTAATTGAGAGTCAAGTGGTTCGATAACTTCCACGTCAGCATTGCAATTACCCACACACATCATCAACAGGCGAAAAAACCCTGTTCTGTAGATAACCGTTATAGAAATATTTTTGCATCAAGGAGTAAAATATTCTCGATACAACAAGGATACAATATTAAAACTGAGAATATTTGAATTATTGATTTCAATTCCAACAGCCAAACTGGAACTCATGGACGTATATCGAAAGCTATCAATTTTTGAAGTGTTATGTCACAAAACATCGCGTGTCTAATGACATAAGGACGTAAGCGCCATTATACGACGTTTTGCTGTTTATAATGGCATAAAGTCGTATAATTTTTTTTTTTTTCACACCAATCGCTCTGAAAACGTTAGAAGCGTATAGATCAATTGAAATTGCGAGATCGTAAAATGTAAGTGCAAAGGGTCGTAAGTTGGGCGGAGATACGACCTTCTGCTTTTAACTACCAATATTTGTTATCGAATTTTCTTAAATGGTCGTTCTTTCAATTTATCTTTGCGTTTTACGAGTTTTTACAACTATTTAATGATTAAAAATCATGAAAAGAAATGGCGCTTACGACGTTTTGCCTTTACGTTGTTTTTTATTTTTCCTTAAAAATTGTAATGAAAGAACGACGTATCCGCCCAACTTACGACCTTTTGCACTTACATTTTTCGATCTCGAAATTTCAATTGGTCTATAAGTTTTGGCCGTTTTCAGTGCGAATGGCGTGAAAAAAAAAAAATACGACCTTTTACCACCACAATCGCGTTCTTGGCGCTTACGACGTTATGCCATCCCTACTGAAACAGATCCTGTTAAATATTACATGAAAATGTACATAATAAATTACATGATAAATTTTATAAAGTTATTACTGGATTCCTGATACGAATTATTATGTACTTTATCATATGATTTTTGTTCTAACCATTAGTTGTACAAATACACATAATTTATTATCTCAGTTATCCTAGGATGTTTTACATGATCAGATTTTATGATAATAAAAAAAGGGGAAACCCGAGTCGGGATCGAACCGTGGTCCTTCGAATTTGGAAGCAGTAACGCTACCGCTTGAGCTACGGTACTTCATAGTAATGTAACAAAGTTTTAGGTTCATAAGCTTTGATATGATTGTGATTGATTTCAGTTTCTTCAAAGAAGTTGGAACTCGTAGAGCTAAAACTCATGTAAAACATCACACAATAAATTAGATGATAAATTATCTGTATTTGTACAAAGTAATGATCAGAACAAAAATCATGTGATAAAGTACATAATAATTCACAACATTCTTAATTTACATGATAATTCATATCATGAATCCAGTCATAACTTTATGAAACTTATTATGTACTTCTTCATGTAATATTTTACAATATCCTTTTTCAGTAGGGATTAGACAGGCGATATTTAACAGCACACTTAACATTTTGTAGAACGTATGTTCTGCAGGTGGTAAGATTCATTGAATCGTTAAAAATAAAAACTTAAAAACTAAAAAAAAGTTATGCTCTTTGTTTGGAACCATTTTATTCTCTACATTTTATGCTACACGGAACGTTCAAACCATTTTCAACATGTCAAGTTCCACTCGATTCGTCAAATATTGTCATGATATCCTGATTTTTGTTTCAGGAGTCGGCTCAGGCGCGGGTCCCAGCAGCAGCGGTAAGTTAAAGATACAGAGATTTTCGATAGTGACAGATATTCGCTTGTTGTTCGAATTTATAACGTTATGCTCTTTGTTTGGAACCATTTTATTCTCTACATATTTTATGCTATATTACACGGAATGTTCAAACCGTTTTCAACATGTCAGGTTCCACTCGATTCGTCAAGTATTGTCATGATATCCTGATTTTTGTTTCAGGAGTCGATCCAATCGTGGCTTTTATCCACGGTGAGTTAAAGATACAGAGATTTTCGATAATGACAGATATTCGCTTGTTGATCGAATTTAGCTCAAGCGAGTCGAGCACCGCGGAATGAAGATCACAGTCCTCTTTACTTAAATTTCAGCTGACTTAAAAACTGTCGAAGACACACTGGAAAATCAGGCGATCTATGTTAGATACGTGACCCACGGTAAGTTCAAAACAATGTCACCCAATGAAGATATTCAACTCATAGCTACTAAGACGTGCGTCAAATATTGACAAAGTACAATAGTGTCATGATGTACCTATTTTATTTTCAGATCCGGAATCCGGGTTGCAGATCAAAGACGCTAGTAAGTGATAAGTGGATACACTTACTTGACCAATTTATACGTGTACCAAAACACTCGAATTATCTTTGACTCCTATGATATGATCATATACTATATGTTATCGTTGAGATGGCGAATTGCCACACGGGTAACAATATTTGAGTACACGACTTTGCCTGCAAAGTTGAAAAAAATTTGAATGTGGTGCCGATAAGATCCTTCCCTTCAATATCTTTGTCTCTGATTCTGAAAAATCATTCCGTTTGATATTCAGGACCTCTCTATTTCTGCTTCAGATATTTTGACGAAAGCCGGAAAGGATCTCCACGACCTTGTAGTTTCTATCCTAGGGGGTGCGAGAGGTGAGTTGAAGACAACTTTTACCCTTTAAAAATGTTTTTGTGATCTACTGTTCGCTTCACATATCGACGGGTCCTAATGAAAAAGAGCCAACTCGCCGTGCCGGTTAGAAAAGAGCCAACTCGCCGAATTCTATAGAAATTTCCATTGTGTTTCGGCGAGTTGGCTCTTTTCTAACCGTACGCCGAGTTGGCTCTTTTCTAACTGGCCAGGCGAGTTGACTCTTTTTCATTAGGACACGTCCATATCAGAGTGAAGTCGAGAAATTGTTTTAATTGACCGAGATTTTCTATATTTTGATTCTTCATATTTCATTATTTTTTTCAATTATTGCCATTATATCATGCGTCAATTGGTGAATTTCCACTCTGTCATGATACGCCTATTTTATTTTCAGCAACCAGATCAATAATTACTGGTGGATTCAGGCGTAAGTGACACTCATTCGAAAAATACATCAAACCTAGCTTGATTTTCATCCAGCTGTTGTTAGAACTGAGTGAGAGTCGAAAACGACTTGATCATAACCTCTGTATTCCGATTTCAGGTTCTGTCAGCCGAGTAGAAGACAAAATGAAAGCCTATACGAGACAAGTTTCACGGGAACTCGGACGTGAGTTGAAGACGATTGTCCTCATCTAGAATATCGCGCCTCAATTAACACTTGAAAATTGTCTAAATTATTGAGGTATCTTTTAATTTCCAGATACCAGCGATGAAGCCACAGCTTTTGTGGCCGGAATTACTGAAGTATTCGACAGGTTACACACCCAAGTCGCTGCGATTGCGGAGGTTGCTTTGCTTTTCCGTAGTAAGTTGGAGACAATCGTACCATTAGAAATATAATTGTCATACTGAGATCTATCGTTTGCTACAAACCAAAATTCCGATGAGGCTTTTATAAATTGATCTATTTCCTTAGCCTTCAGTTAGACAAACGTATTTAAAAAGAGATGATAAACTATTAAACTGTAAACAGGTATATTTATTTTGAACAAACACATAATCGTTAGTATTTTGATGCACTTTTCACGTTTCGCCTACATCATTTCCAGTTCCAAAAATCCTGTGTTAAAAAATTCGATCAAATCCGGAACTTTTAAAAGCTCGCGTATGGCAGCTCTCTAATTGGTCCACTTAAATAATCTTATACCCGAAAACTGAGGGTGCCTCAGAAATTTTAGTAGGGACTTTGACTCTCAGAAGTCTAGGTACTGAAAATGTTGATGTGATAAATCATATAATGTTATCAGCGGAATCATCTCGTCATTTATCATATGATTTATCTTGTGAATTTGACCAAATATGTGGAAAATCACATAATAATTCATGTTTGCATGACTCATCAGATATATTATAAAACAAATTACGTGATGAACTATGTGATTTACCATATGATTTTCCATACATTATATCTGCTGATGCGTGCCTGTATGATTTATCATGTGATTTTTCATATATTGGTCCGAAATCACAAGGTAAATCATATGATGAATGATATGATGATTTCGCTCATAACATTATATGATTTATCACATCAACATTTTCAGTAGGGCTGCAGGGATCCCTTCAATATTTCTTATGTGGAGTAAGTTAGCCATCATAGTGGGGTCTGTAGATATCTGAAGGTTAGAGCTTTACAAGAACCTAAATCTACTGGTAAGATGTGACAGTGACTAGCTGGCCGTTTCGCTCCGGGTCAATTAATCAGAAAATGCAATCCACTTATTTGTCGTTCTAGTCTTCATTTTCATACCCTTGGGGGTTGAGGTTTGAAACGACCTTTTAGTTGATGAACGACGATGAGTGACGTCGATAGGCAGGAGTGTAATTAGTACGAGGGAGTAATTATAAATCATTGGGGAGTCGAAGTGCCTTTCATCCCTTCTATAGACTCCTGGGTCTGCTGGGGGTGGGTATTCTGTTATTTCAAGTAATGGCGTGTGTTTATGCAGGCGAAGTAACTAAACTTACTTACTTACTCCTCAAACCGAACGTACACATACCAAGTTGAACAGCCCTCATACCCTCGCTTCGAATGATAATAAGATTTGACTCATTAGAAGTTTCGTTAGAGCTTTGTTTACCGTGCGGCAGAGTGATGCTCCAGGACTCTGAAGAGATCCTCTTCCGGTGTCTCCCTTTTCGCCAGCTTCTCGCTTGAGCCCCGGCATAATTTTGCGGATCTCGAGTGATCGCTCGTCTTCTGATCGCAGGAATTGAAATCGAACATTCATTGCCGACTGTAGTTCAGTTATCAAAACACGAACATTTGCCATTTCATGGAATCAAAAGTCTAGCTAGATCATAACGGGCCTATGGATCCTCTTCTTCCTCGAAACGCTTTCTGCACATCTTGAAGCACTCCATCCTGTGGTATGAATAACTCCTCGAAGGCTATAAGCTCTTTTCAAGAGCATCCTAGAATCCAGTTTCAAGTACCTATGGTCTAACTATCCATTCATCGGGCATTCGGAAAGAATCTAGTGCGCTACCGGGGTATGAGTCAATTATTTATCATCTTGAAATATCCTCGAAGGAAAAGGGGGGATGGTAGCTCTGCAATATACGTATACCTGCGTGCCTCATTACATCCTGTGCGATACAGCGCGAAACGCGAGCTTTGTACGACTCGTGAACTTCCGGTTATAGCTTTACAGGCCTGAGTATGAGTATCAAGTATATTCAGCATCGCACAGATACTTGCGAAGAAGGCACATTTTTATTCGACAAATACGCGTCCCTCCAACCGGCGTCGCATGATTTCCGACTTTTGAGGCGAGCCTCATTCAGCGTCCTTTTGCCAATGAATACGGTCGGCAGTCAGTATTATTTCTCTCTCCTCATCATCTGTGAAAGTGAATCTTAATTATAGTAGATTGTGAAGCTGCGGTGAGGGTATGACTGCAGTGCAAAATTCAACTGGCCCACAAGATTGTCATCTGATTCGTGAGAGCAGCTCCAACCGAAGCATGGCTACACGATAAAGTCAATCAAAGAACCTCCAAATCCGCTTTGCCCGAGGAATTACTGTTTTTTTTTTTCTTTATTTTTGTCGTTGTTGTTGTTGTAAAGACATACACATGTTCTAGTTTTCTTCAGGAGTCGAGGAGGATTCTCAAAAAATGTCTGTGTACAGTGTACAGGATTATAATGACAGCGTAATGACGACGCCGCGGGGAAGCAGGGCTTTGGGCGATATAAGTTCCTCACAATACGACTGGAAAATAAAATTCCCCTGCGTTCGAGGCAGTCAGTCGCGCTTCTATCCACCGTCAGTCGACATTTTTGCTGTTTCATGTTTGCATTAATTTTTATTTCCCTTTTTTGAAATCAGTTTTTCAGTACATTCGTCTCGTTCCTGTTCGATTCGACAGTGTCGCTCCGAATATGTAATTTCACATCGATATCACACACGGAAAATGCTTTGATTTCGATCCCATCGATGGGACGCACAGTGGGCTGATTCACAGAAATATCGGCAAAACTAGGCAAATGTGCGTATCGAAAAATTCAATGGTGATTCTTAAGTTTACGACCTCGCTGATTTCAAATCTCGAATCGAAATTTCGAAAAAACAAAATGGCGAACCGGAAGTGACTGCGACCGGAAGTGATCTGCGTTACTAAAAAGCACCCAATTTGTTTAGGGGTTAGTAAATTTGCTGTTTAAATGTCACTTATTGAAAATCATGAATCCAAATTTCGAAAAAAACAAAAAGTTGCATGGCTTCTGCTGATAAAGCTTTCGCTTTTTTCGGGTACCGCTTGCCCATGCTCGATATGTACGGATCTGAAGTTAAGAGCAGTCGATTGAAAACGTCTTGCATGGTCGCTGTTCTCGAGTGTTTTCGAGCAAAACACTGGCGATATTGTTTAATATCCTTAGCGAAGCGGGGACCATTCAATTATCAAAGGACCGTGAATCAAAACTTTGTGAACCGTGGTCGACATTTACGGCAAAGCCACTTGAAAGAACTTGCAATATTATGTAGAATCTTTTCATAATATTCACCTCCAAACCCAAAATTCTTGCAGAAATTTGAGTGTTTTCGAAAAAACGTCGCGCAGTGTTTCCGTCGTTACTGCTACCAAATCCTTGTTTCGGTTTATCAACATCAAGATGCAACTCTTTTTTGAACTCAGCAACTACTGCTTTTTCTTGATCCTTTCGAGATTGCCACTTGTGAACACCGATTTTATAGCCGATGTGCAAGAAGCACTCAAAAAAACGGATCCACGCATGCAACGTTGATAATCCAAGTTCGAGTCGAGTTCTGTCAACGTCTACAGTTTTCATCAGCTCCATTTCATTAAATTTCGATGATGTGAGATCGCATATTTAGCAACGCATTGCTGATTTTGTATCTGTCACGGAGTTGCAAACTTTACCGTCAATCATAGTGAAATACAGCTCGTATTTAACAGTAACTTCCTTCCCGTCAATAAGTGTCGTAAAAGGGATGAGAGACCCGATCTGATTATCAACGTGTTGCCGTTCCTGAATCGTCGATGAACAGTTTCTTTCAAAAATTGAATCCTAATAGGGCGACAATACCGTGGAGATGAAGGCCTGGGATTTTTCCAAAGAACGAATTCCTTTTCTGAGATATCCGACCCTAAAATTTGCAGTAGAACTAAAGACGTTAAAAATATACTCGCATCCGAACTGTCATCATTCGTAAACTTTTGTTTGTATTCACTGTGCCCAGAGCTTCCATCACAACCCCATTTACAAATTAGTCTTAAATTCTTCGATTCTTCCCGGCGCAAAGAGTTCATCACGTCAGTTTGCACCTTCAGAATCCTGTCGCAAGTGTGATCCATCAAAGACTGTAATTCCACTTCGGCTGAGGTCTCAGTTACCGTTATATCTGAGGGTTAACAACGGTTTTTAGCAGCAACAAGTTTTTCGTACGATGAATATAAGCAGCAAGTTTTTTTCTTTCTCAAAGATCCTCTGATTTCTGTGTATTGCTGTTTTGTTAATTTTGCATTTACAAAATCTACCAGTGCTTCATCTGCGGACATCTCAACTACCCGTGGATTTATCGACGATTCATATGCCGCTCGGTATTTCGCAGCTCTTGAGGGAGATTTTGTTGTGATGTCTTTTAAAATAATTGCAGCATCGTTTAATCCTGCAGAATTGAGTCTTATCCTGGTGGCCAAAGATAATTCCTCCACGCAATGCGATTCACTGACTTCTATAGCTCTTCTTTTCTTGGTACGTTCACTCGACTCTTCGAAACTCAGTGTCCGAGGTCGCCCAGGTACACCTGGAGCACTAAAAGTTGATGGCTCTCCAATAGGTTTCTTACAATTCTGGAAAAAATAGCGCAAGCGTTATACTATCCATCTTGACCCATAACTCGAGTTTTTGAAACATCAATGAAATTACTTACCAAAATAGTTATTGAAGTTTGCAACCATTTTTAATTTTTTTTTAATAAATGCATCGCGGATTCTGTGCACTTTTTGCCATTTACTTTTGATTTTGCAAAGTAATTTTTCTAACGAAGCCTTCGCATTGTTGTCAATCGAGAAAGGTTCGGATGACTCAGGAGTAATCTTCTCCTCCAGAATCTGAAGTTGCGCATGCAGGCACAATTGAAAATTCTCCCTAATCATTCCAAAGATATCTTGATAAGTGCACGTGTAATCCACGGCACGTGAACCTAGAATAAAACAGGTATCATAGACATTTACTAAAAAACAAATGTTTTCATGGAAAAAATTTAAATTTCCTTGTAAATGATAGAATAAATTATTGAAACATTTTGAACACCCGTTACATGACTTATGACTCCTGAAGAATAGATCACTGGGTACATAATTATTTTAGGAACTGCTATTGTCCCCAGCAGGTACACGTATACTTGCCGGGGACTATGCACCCGACCTGAATAAACGTGCCGAGCGTTGCGCGACATGAGAATTCCGGTTCCCAACGCCAAATACGCAGTATTCTGCGGGATGATTTCATCAATTTCTAATCTTAGTAACATTATCAGTAGTTTACAATGTTCAAAAGTCCGGGATCTCCTGGGAACATAACTATATTCATTGTTCTTTTGGAATAATAAATTTACGCGCTTGCTTAAAATGCACACATTGAACACTCTTCCAAATATGCAATGTTGAAAATTTCTGAAAACTATTTAACATAATAATATTCTACATACCTTCAAGATTATCCTCCATTTTACCGATTTCAAATCGGTAGCGTGGAACAAAATATATCTCACTTTGCGCGAATCGAAAATCTCAGGGTACAAAATCGCTGCGTTCCTCACTCGCAAACGGTCGGGTTCGGACTGTCGTCAGGCGAGTACCGTGAAGGTTAGGGACCGGTCCTTCTACAATAGGGCGTAGGAACACCTGATCTTTGAAATGGCATACATACAAATCAAAAATGAACACACTCAAATTTTGGGTTTTGCCGATTTTTCTGTGATTCAGCCCACTGTGATGACGGTGCATCACTCGATACTTCGCGTACCGTGGGATGTCTCGGTCAGTCTTATGCACTTTCCCTCACCCTTCCCCTGGCTTCTTCAGTCTTGACTGGATTAGCTGGACTCACTTCTATAACTACTCTCTTAAGAATAATATCTCTCTTAAACTAGTAATATACTGTAGCACTGTTTGAACTAGATTCACTTACTTGAATAAAAGACTTAATCACTCTGTTCTACGCAAGATACTCTGTTGTTACTTATCACTAAATAAACCTTCGGTATACTTCTGTATCTTTGTACGGGATGAACCCCATATAAATATGCTGTGACTTGCTCTGCTTGTTACACTGATGGCAGCGGTGTTCCCCGTGACGAAGATTAAAAGGTGATTAAGTGAAAAGTTTATTTGAGTTGAGCACAAGTTTTTCGCCGATCTGGACCCGTACAACCCCGAAACGTAATAACTTACGCGAAGCGTATCTGACAAGGGGAGGGCCAACTTAGTAGGTTGCCGATTCGGTTCTTCTTTGGTACACGTGAAGGTTGACGTCACAGGTATAACAGGTGCAAATAACAAGGTGCGACGCTCAGCCGTTTCCGAGAAATAAATTTATGGAAATTTCCCTGCCTTTATCTACCTTCCACGTTGACGGCGCAACAGCGAGCGGCGTGGCGCAGCGGCAGCGGCTTCGCTTCATAAGCGCGCGGTCGCTGGATCGAATCCCGCCGCGGATTCTTTTTTTTTTTTTTTCCTCCTTCAAATCAATCAAAAAATCATATATAATTTAATATTAATTTGTGTCTTCACAAATGTTTATTTTGGAAATAATTTGAACACCTTATTTTGTAACAGGGAAAGGATTCTGAAAAAAAAAAGATATTGAATAAAAAAAAAAAGTTTACCGAATACTTATATACAATACTGGGAATAAAAGTATTCATTTTTCAACCTCCTGTACAGTTTTTTCAGAATCCTTTTCCTGTTACAAAATAAGGTGTTCAAATTATTTCCAAAATAAACATTTGTGAAGACACAAATTAATATTAAATTATATATGATTTTTTGATTGATTTGAAGGAGGAAAAAAAAAAAAAAGAATCCGCGGCGGGATTCGATCCAGCGACCGCGCGCTTATGAAGCGAAGCCGCTGCCGCTGCGCCACGCCGCTCGCTGTTGCGCCGTTAACGTGGAAGGTAGATAAAGGCAGGGAAATTTCCATAAATTTATTTCTCGGAAACGGCTGAGCGTCGCACCTTGTTATTTGCACCTGTTATACCTGTGACGTCAACCTTCACGTGTACCAAAGAAGAACCGAATCGGCAACCTACTAAGTTGGCCCTCCCCTTGTGAAAGGCTCCAAGCCAAGAAGTGATTAAGACATATAAATTCATCAAAAGTAAGTGTTCTAATCAAAGTGCAACGAATATACATCGACGCGAAGTGCAAATAAGAACTCAAAAAACACCAAGCACTGTCGATGATAAATAGTTTTAATAGTAATTAATCATTAATTATATAATACAGGCTTACCTCGCATTCTCAATAAGACGACGGAAGTTAAAATAATAAATACCTCGCATTCTCAATAAGACGACGGAACTTAAAATAATAAATACCTCGCATTCTCAATAAGACGACGGAATATTAATCATTAAGAAATTTAAGTGAACAGTGATTCAAAAAATAGTGCTCGCACAAACGGAAGACGACGAGACAAGCTGCTAAAACAACGCAGTAATAATTATAAATAATAATTCATAAAAACTTCGCAACCATAAGACGAAGGACGGCTACAATTAAAGGCTTCTCTCGCAACACTTAAGACGACGAGAAGATAGTAATTGATCGAAGATAAAAATACTAATCGTCATTCGAAACAAAAAATCTCCACACCGAACGAGTACTAGTATCCTGAGACCGACGAGACGCAGATAAGGAGGACATCAAATCGACACAGAGCCAACCTGTATCTAACAGCTAGCCGCCAGCCGTCATCGACGATTGCCGATCATCGCCCCACCACCCAGACCCCTTGTCTCGAAGAATCCTACATCCATCGCAACCATGCGATACCTCTTCACCATTCTCGTCATACTCAGCTCATTGTAAGTCTCTCGAAAACATAGAATTTAATATAGAATTAATATTAGTTTATAAACAATTAGCATTAAAATGACTCCTCCAGTTGAATCCGCGGCGACGATTTCGTCTCTGAACGTGCAAAGTGCTGCAAGCATGGTACCCACATTTAACGGGCAGAACATTCCAGTAGAATCATTTATATGTAAAGCCCAATATGCTATTCGATCAGTAACTCCAGGAGAATTACCTCTCCTGACGATGCTAGTTTGTGCCAAAATTGAAGGCCCCGCAGAAGAGTACGTCCAATCTGGGACCCCAGAAACTCTGACTAAAGTATTCGAAAATTTGAGACGCGCTTATTCCTCAAAACTAAGCTTGCAGGACATTCAGACACAGATCGAAACCGCAGCGCAAAGAAACAACGAAAGTCTTGTAGAATATGGCAATAGAATACAAAAATTAGGACAATCTGCAACAGAATTAATAAAATCACAGGCAGCTTCAGAAGACTCAGCATCAGTAATTAAGTTTGTAACAAATTCTGTCGGATCTGCGTTCATGAGAGGTTTGAAGAATGACTTGGAAATTAGAGTTGTTAACGAAAAACCAACTTCGCTACGCGACGCTATTGAAGAAGCGATCAATGTCGAAGCTTTAGTCCAAGAAAGGCGCACTTTGGAAGCCTACCGTAACATACCATCACCCACAAACAGCCCGCGAATTGAGTGCACAATTTGCAAATTGACAGATCACGTAGATAAATATTGCCCACTCAGAGAACGACTTTCAAAAACAAGTCATGCATCAAAGCTCTTCTGCACATTTTGTAATAAGCAGGGACATTCGATCGAATAATGCAGATCAAGACAGCGCAGCTCAGAATTTTTTTGTACATTTTGTAACAGAAACAGCCATTCCACTGAGGAATGCAGATCAAGACAACGCATAAATATTCGATCTTGTACATTTTGCAATAGGAACGGTCACACATATGAATTTTGTAACAGGAGAAACCTCAACAGCCAGTACAACCCGCAAAATTCGGGATCCAGTCAAAGTAATAACGGCAACCAAAGTCCTTTCAACCGTCAACAAAATCACCGCTCCTCCAACCGTAGATCCAACTACCAAAAGTTCCAATCTCACAACCAGCCGCATTACAATAATTACGGGCAACTATCACAGTTCGATAATCAGGGACAGTACAATAATTATCAACATCAATCAGACCAATACGACGATAGAAACGATCCTCAAAATTGTGATAATCCGTATCAACAGCAACAAAATAACACGCAGGTCAATTACACGCGTTTTGCTCAGCCGGATTGGCAGCAGCAGCAGCAACAACAGCAACAATTCCCAAATAACGCACTAAATTTAAACGAGTATCGGGACCGCCGCGTGGACGCGCCGACAGTCCGTACTTAAGTAGAGCGTCCGAAAATTTCGAGAAACCATTGAATGACCCGTCAATAAGCGACGACGACGACGACGATCCACCGAATGTTTTTCCAGATGCGACTAGTTTAATAGTCGGATTAATCAATGACACTATAGCAGAAAGTTTGAAAGCAAAACTCCCGGTGATATATCAAATACCACCGACCGATTCAAAAAATCACTCGACCGTCCGCGACTTGTATGAAAACCCCGCTCTAGTGAAGCAATCTCAAGATCAACAAGAATCTGTCCCAACGTTCAGAGTTGGATATTTCACTTCGCGAAAAATTACGGAAAATCCTGAAGAAAAAATGATATTGCTAAGCTCGAAATTAGTTAAACGCAAAGTAAATACCGAATCGTGTCACAGCGCGAAACCACAGAAGAAAACAATAGCACGCAAGGTCGACTACTCAGATTACACGTACGACGCTGATAACGATGACGCTTCAAGTCCAAGCGAAGCAAACGCACAGGCTAAACACATCCACACTCCTGACGCGAATACACACCAGCACACACAGGTGAACGATCCCAGCGAACCTCTAGATCAAATTATCAAAGTCACAAACGTTAGAGATTTGATAGCCGAACCCACAGAAAAGCAGCATAGATCGAAAATTGCTAAGACTAAAATGGTCACAGTCAAAAATGTCGATAAACACCGTGAAACGAAATCTTCCAGTAATCTAGTACCGCTGCACAGGCGAGACGAAAACAAGTATTCAAAATCTTTCGCTATCTCTAATTATCAATCAGAGACACTTAAAAGTCCTTCAGACTTGGATAACAGAAAAATTGTCAGGAAAAAGTATAAGCGAATTTCAAAACCTGTTTATTCGAAGTTCTCATTCGTCGAACGCGAATATTTACCGCAAAATAGCCAATCCGAACCCATGGCCAGTACCTCTCGAGATCTTGATTCAAAGATTATACTACCATTAAGCTATTTCCTCACACATTCAGACGACCTGCCTCCAACAACTGATTCGATTGCCGAAGAATTAAACGCGGATTTAATCAAACAAAAAGATAATTCAGCTCATTGCATCTCAGCTGACTGCACAGCCTTGCTTGGCGTAGCAGAGCGCAAGGTGACACGAGAACAGATACGCGATAAGGGGGGGTCCGTAATAAATTCAAGTGTTTCAATTCCTGGAGGCTGAAAAGAAGATCCATACGTGCCAATACAACACTTTATTTTGAGGAACTATACATTTGAAAAAGAGAACCATTAATTAGTCTCATCTTTTTACAGAGGTAAGTATGACAATTGTTCTTGCGCTAGAAGAGAATCAAACTCCACTGTTTAATAAGTCGTCCGAATCCCCTGAAATCCACCTCGAAATGTCACTAATCATTTGTGCTGGTTGTCCATCTTCCATGGCAGGGATGTCGACAGGATCAGCATCTACATTTTCCACATCAATCCATTCGACCGTGTCTACGTCAGTGGTGCAGAGTAGCTCCCTTGGACGTCTCAAATGGATTCGAAGAGGCCTCAGCCTGGATGAGAGACGCTCCGCGAGCAAATGAGGATGCATTTGCACTATGAAAATTATAGAAATATAAAATGCAGTCGGCATTCGTCTAAAAATAACAGAAGTTCGATTTTGGATCGGTGAATAATTCTTTTTTACCTGTGGGCATCGATGGAGGCCTTCGAAGCGAAGTATACCCCGCAGTGGACACATTTGCGTCCCGGTATTCGTTCACGCACCGATGGACAATACATGTCATATGGTATTTCCTCTGACTTTACATGCTCCGGCCTCAAGGTCAGTAATTGTCGGAGTAAAAGTGGCGCGAATTTTTCATTAGAATGTTTTTCTGGTGTTGGAATGACCAGTTTCGAGCCTGCTTGCAGTATGGGAATAGGGGGTGGGAGAAACCCCCGAAAGAGAATATTCTGAATACTGCTGCGAAATGGATTGCAACACGTCGTGTTTTTACATTTCATTATCTGGAAAGAAAAAAACTCATTTGATGGAACAGGTAGTGTTGACCCAGGTAGTGTTGAACGAAACCTCTAATCTCATGTCAATTTCCTGTCTTTTTTATTTGAAGAATAATAATTTTTTACCCGTAGCAAGTACTGACTTTCTCGGACATGTTTCAGGCACCAATCAGCGTCAAGGTCGACAGGGTCAGGCAGAACTTCATCAGGGCCAATGTACTGGGCAGAAACTGGGTGCCCGTCGACGACGACATTTTTCCAGATTTCAGACAGAACCTCTCCTGCGTGACGAAAATTCCTCTTTTCCAGATTTAAATCCTTCGTCTTCCCATCTTTATCGAGGTGATTACCAAAGTGGTCATGTGGGAGAACGACGCCGGACAGCTGGCGACTCAGCGGTGCCATTTCGCGTTCAACAGGATTGTAAGCACTCCTTCCTGGTGCGTTACAGCACACAAAAACGGCATCCAAGTCTAGTGTCTTGAACAGGTGTACAGTTTGCACTATTGTTTTGTGAAACCTGGGGTTCTCGTCAGTACCACCGTCCACTTTCATGAAAAGAATTGGCTTCGCGACACCATTCGCGTCCTTGACGAAGGGGACGAAACTATCTTCGGAATACAATCCAATTGTATCAACCGCATGGGTAGCAGCAGTAGAGCTTGAGTGCTTGCTACTCCTGATGCAGATGTGAGTGGGGCCCGAGTACTTCACTGCATCTGTTTTACCGATTCCATTGGGCTCAATAGTTTGCAAAGCATAAACTGATGGGATGAGACAATGGGACCCACCCACAGGAAAATCATGATCCGGTAGGCGTACTCTGTACTGCAAATGCATCAGCAGTGGAGCTTGCAATTTAGCAGCAATTACTCCGATAAGAACGCGAGCCTTATCATCTCTGGATATCATGACAACCTGGAAATAATAGAAGCTAATATACTTATAAAAACCACATGGAATGGTCGATAAACATTTACGAGTTGCTGGTTCGAATTTACAGTTCATTAAATAAGAGAAGCACCGCTGGATTTGGTTGCAGCACGAGTTCAAAGGTTGCAGTACCGGTATAGCGAATATTGTACCTACCTGTTCTGGTCCAAGGACTGATGCAAGTTCGTCCAGAGATTCCACGTTAGATCGGCAGAAATATTGATCCGCGTGTTCTTTGTGCAAATCTGATTGTGCTCTGCACAGTTTTACCGGAACGGTGACAACGTGAAGTTTCCCTTCACGACTGGTCACATTTCTTGGGACAAGGCGAAGGTAAAGTGCACTTCGAGATACTTTGAAGTCCATTTTCTCCAGTTCTGCTTGCAAATCTGACAGCGTTTTGCACGATCTCATGATCTCACTTCGACGCCTGTCTGCGGCTGATGCACCGTGCATGGCGATATCGGCAATCGTCGCTAGCAAACCATCTTGATTTTCTTCCAGACGTGGCTGGCCAGGTTGACCTCTAACTTTCAACAGCTGACCAGCTTCTGGGTGATCCCTTAAAATCTTTTTAGTCGCTTCTTGGCGGTGTTCTCGGAACTTGCGCTGCCTCTGAACACTATTTCTTTTCTGGTCAAGATTTTTCTGTTCCTTGTCCAAGCTTTTGCGCAGGTTGTTTATTTTTTTGTTGATTGACCCATCTCCCTCACCAAGGTCTCGTTTCCGAGTTAGACTATTAAGTTCTGCCTCGATGCAGGAAATTTTCTTAGCCAACGCATCCTGAGCTGGAGTACGCTGTAATTTTAAACGGAATGGGATTCGCGTTTTCATCATCTTCACTAAGAACGATGGGCCTGGGTCTGCGACGAGCTGCGGGAGACAAATGTCAACAAGGAAAAAAAACGAGAAATTTTGCAATAAGTGCTCGCAAAATACAGCATGCATCTGGGACTTGCATTTTGTTGCACGTAAATGTAATGAAGTTACCAAAGCCTGTACTGAATCGAACACGAATAGATAGGAGCAAACGCAAAGATGTGCAAGAAAAATTCACCTCCACTTGTTTGCGTAGCAACTGGCTCACCATCAGAAGCATCTGTCATTTGAACTAAGGCACTTGCTGTTGACGAACCAGCTCCCACCGGCTCCACAGTAGCAGCATGCTCTGGTACATTCAAAATTGAAGAACTTGCTCCTGACGGACCAGCTTCCACCGACTCCTTGCTTAATATACTAGGAGCACGTTTTGGCACCTTTGAGTAGGGCAAAAATACGAGAAGAATGGATATCATGCGTAGAGAAGAAACCGTGAAATTTGTAGCAACGCAATGAGAAAGGAATAGTATGCAGAAATCCGTGGGCTTTCACACAACCGAAAACGTCCGAAGCAGAATAGACACGAAAAAAAACCACAAAAAAAAACAAGAAACTAAACACGAATTGAAAGAATAGAAAGAAAATAAACACGAAAAAAACCACAAAATCAACACGAAAAAAAACCAGTAAATAAATTAGAAAATAAACACGAAAAAACCACAAAATCAACACGAAAAAAACCAGGAAATAAATAAGGAAATAAACACGAATAAAAAGAAAATAAACACGAAAAAAACACAAAATAAACAGGAAGAAACAAGAAAAGAAACACGTTTCAATCCACTCCAAAAGGATTATTATACGATGGTTGAAAGATTTACAGGCAGTTTTGAAAGACATAGGAACAAGTACTTTTGCGGAGAGTCGAGGTGTTCGCCTCCAGTTCACGTGTATTCCAACTCTTTATATTAGCCTTGCAAACCTACCTTTGTGAAGAAGTTCAAGAGACCTGCTGTGACATGCGTGAGCTCCTGAAGCAGCTTCTTTACGGTGGCATCAACGGCGTTTTCAAGATCTTTTTTATTAGAATGTTTTGATTTCAGCTGATTCCAACAGGCGTTCCTCTTGAGCTTTTTTTTCGATGCACTGTGCGCGTATCTTTTAAGATATGCATCGAATAAGCGTTCGTAGGGTCCTTTGCCCATCTCGCCGCGCAGTTTTTCGAACGACGTTTATTCGAAAACAGAATACGCTCGCGGTGCGCGCCCGCAGCCAGCACTCACTGGGCAGTATGTACCACCTCGCCTCGCGCCCTACACTACCCTCTTTTACCGGCTGAGGAGACAGGCTGCGAAACGTGCAGTATCGATACAGCGCGGACTTGCATAAAACTTCTACGTGCCGCAGAGTCAAAATAGCTGTATTTTAAATGTTACGTAACAAAATTTCAGACCCCCCCCCACGTAACAAACCGTAACGCTCCATCACCCCCCGCCCCGAAACGCGTTACGTAATATGTGGACGCCCCCTAAGAGATTCAGAGCAATCAAACCCAAGCTTACAGATGATTCTGACCGTTCAGCATCGAAACAAGTTGACATACCGAAGAGTCATACCAGACCTCCTCCTCGACCTCCAGAATCAAATAGAAAAAGACCGTCATCCGAAATCCTACCTCCTTCTCGACCTCCAGAGTCAAATAGTAAAAGACCGTCATCCGAAATTCTACCTCCTCCTCGACCTCCAGATTCAAATACAAAAAGACTGTTTTCCGAAATTCTACCTCCTCCTCGACCGCCAGAGTCAAATACAAAAAGACCGTCATCCGAAATTCTACCTCCTCCTCGACCGCCGAGTCAAATACAAAAAGACCGTCACTTCAAATTTTACCTCCTCCTCGACCCCCTGACCCTAGTGCAGACTCTCCGCCGTCCAACACCTTATCTCCTCTTCATAGGCGTGCGCAGCATTTTTCATTAGGGGGGGCAGGAAATATATACCCCCCATATTTTTGTTAGAAAACCAATTTATGCTCGTCTTCATACGACCAAACGCAGATCTCCTCCACATCGTTTTTCTCCTCCATCAGCTGTAGATTCAGACCAAACACCAGACACTCCAGTTCGCTTATCAACGACCTTAACAGCGATACTTTTGATTAACCGATGGTAATATCCGTACTTCCTCCCGCAGAAATCTCTGACCCCTCAATGATAGTTTCAACCTACAAGCACACTCTTGACAACAATAAAAAAAAAAAAAACCTAAATCAACAGACAGACTCACTTTAGACTTTTCAAACCAGACAAATTAATTTTCAAACAATTGCCAGAATCCAAACCTATTTTTTCCCCATATTACAAAAATTGTTAAAAAAAAAAAAATTATACTTGCAGTACAGATTGAATTTCAATACTCGCTACTTTTGAACAAATTAACCGATTGCAAGATAAAAGCACTTTGGAGCGCTGTAGCATTTCGTAGAATGATTTTGAGGGCTCAAGAAAATTTGGGAACATATTTCAAACGTTTCTCTATCATCCTATCCAAGAATGGAACGAAAATTTTAGTTTGAAGTATGTTTAAAAAATTATTGAAAAAAAATTCGCGAAAAAGCCCTTTTTTTACAAAAAATGCTGTATTTTTTTTGTTTTTCGACATATCGACAAAATTCAAGCAGGGTCTGATTCGCGAAAGCATTCTCTTTCTGGTGAGGATAATAGTTTTTGTGGGTTTTTTAAAAAGTATATTTATTCTACACTATGAACATGCGGGTTGCAGCGGCAAAATGATGCACAAGATGTCGATGATTGTCGATCGTCCACTTCGGGCGACTGCAGGAGCTAGACTAACGCGCCGGAATTAGTCCCCGCTACCTGACCCTAGGGAGGAAGGTTCGATCTAACTGTAGGGAGGGGTAATAGTGTCGGATTTGGGGATTTTCCAGGTAAAATTCAGCTCGTAAATGGCCTGGGGTGTGTCACACCCCATGTGACCGTCTTGGGTTAACAACACATTTTCTAAATATAAGCTAATTAGTATTACAATACCTATAATCGATAACCATTACACAACTTTCATGCATCAGAACAACCCCACAAAGAAATTTATGCTGCTACCGTTCAGTATACCCACAAAAAGCTAGAACATTTATATAAACACCATTTATATTTAAATAGTTCATAACTTCAAAACATTTCCCTCGCTTGAATATATTAATTACCCATTATCAAATTTTAATTAAAATTAAGTATAATAATAAGACTGTAACGTATTCAACAAATCACTTCTTCATATATTATGTTTAAAATTAAAATTAGAGAATAAAAAAAATCAGTATTAGAAATTAGAATCAAAACCCTCATACACACACACATACACAATCGTTAGAAGACAAACAGACACATCGAACATCGCCACTCTGGCAACAACAGTTACACACACAAAATTTTGTTTTACACACACACTTAAACTCTCAATATTATGTTGTATTAGATTTAAGGAGATTACCTGTATACACGCTCAACAAGACCATACACTGTTGGAAATAATCTGTGTAAATGTTAAATTTTTTGCGTGTTAAAATTTTTGTGTCATGTTTAACTATCCTTTTGAGTCGTTTCAACATTCGCGAATTATGTCAATGCATCAAAAAGTGTTAAAGCCAAATGTAACACAAAAGCCGCTCATTTTAACACAAAAATCTCGTTCGCTCCTTAATGGATATGAAAAATGTTAAATTTGTGTTGTTTCGTCAACACAACACACCATTTTATGTAGAAATGTACTACTGACAAATGTTGAAATGATAGTAGAACAAAAATGGCCACCGTCGTCGGATTTTGCCTGTTATTACGTGTCGTGCACGGTCTTCTAGACTCGACAATTCGATTTTCTGCGAAAATCTGTGAAAAATGTGCTACGCTAACTCGATTTCATTAATTGTACATCTGCAGAAATGATATAAAGGAAAAAGTTGTTTCTTTTATTAAGCGATCGTATAGCGTAGTGGTTAAGGCGTGCGACTCGTAATGCGAACACCGGTGAGCGTCCCGGTTCAAACCCCGGCTAGGATTAGGAATTGCGAAATTTATCACTGCGAACTCGAAATGCGTTTTTCTTCACATGTATGTTTAAATGTGCATTAAAATATCCTTTACTACTAATATCTAACAGCGTGAGCATCGAAAACAATCTGTTTTTTTAATTTCAATTTTAGTTCCAGCCATTTACTTATGCATTTTCCATGCATATTGAAAGTTGAAACAACATACGATTTGACATTATCGTTCTGTTCAATTAACTCAAAAGTGCAGTGTTAAAATTACAAAACAATATGTTGAATTTGTGTTAATTTTTACAACCATTTCGTTGGCTCATCGCTTGACATTAACGGCTTGTGTCAGATTAACATATTTTTTATAGTGGACCTACTGGGACACGCGAAAAATGTTGAATTTAACACTTTTTTTCTAACAGTGTACATGTTACACTTACAATAAAAGGGGATTAACACAGATAGAAGAGAACAGAAATCTATAAACAGTATCAATACGCGACAAGTAGGGAAGTTGAGGAGTTCGTGGGTCAGTCCCCTCTCCTAAAATTTGAAGAAATGTAACTACGCGCATCGAGAAATAGTGCGAAAACCGAGCCGTAATGGTAAATCAGAACACGAGTAGATTCACTTCGGTCCGGCTCGATCCTCGAATCAGTGGTGTCGATTTTTCAAGTATTCACTTCGGTCCGGCCTTTGGGTCTCATTGGTACGTAATTCATGGGAGCTATCCATGAATTACGAATTTAAATTCATTTTCTGACTTAGAAAAATTTTGAAGAATTCATTTAAGGCGACAGCCTTCCAATAGACGGAAAAAATGCAATTATTACCATTCAAGCTTTAAAACACTAACATTTCCTGTTATAATTTCTATTATTGTGGTTATTTAAACCACAATAAGATTCAGTAAACGTATCAGTTCTTTTATTTTCTGTTCTTTTGCTTGACGCATCATCCTCGCTATCAATACAAATCTGTCTAACTGCTAATCATTCACCTTTACACAACATACACTCCACAGTTAATTGTTCCTGTCCTGAATTATCCTTTATAACTGGTTTAGTCCTCAGTGAAGAGTGCTGTTAGTAGTAACGCCCGGACTTTTGAGAAAGGGAAGCACCAAAGCAGTATTTTCGACACTGAGTCCTCTCGTTATTAGCTGAGGTAGAAACTCCGTTCCTTGAGGTAATTCATTACCTCATTGCACAAAAACCACGAGAGCAGGTGTTAATTGATCTAGGTACCTTATTGAAGCCCTGAGAGAATCTTTACTCAACAATAACTAAAATTTCTACTAGTACGAGTGCTATCAAAGAAGAATTTCAGGATTATTGATAAGTGGTTAAATGATAAGTGATAGTAGTGAAACTCGTTTAATATTAGTTTAATCGGAGTGATCGTGCAATTTAGTGAACATGGATCACAGTGAGGATTAACGTTATAAGACACATTTATATTCACCAACATCCAATAAATAATTTGTTTTCCCTTCAACCCCTACGACATTAGATTACTAAGAAGAATTGTATTAGATTTATATTCATATTCATCACCAAATTCCGATCATATGTCACACAAAATTATACACATTCATATTGTAAGCGAAATGCACAACAATACAAACACCATTGATCATCAAATTACCTTTATGAAATAATCTTAAAAATTTAAATAATTATAAGACAACGATCGTAAACTACCCTTAAGCGCATTTAAATTTAAGATACGCCATAATCATGAGCAAACTCTACACCTCGTACACTCAAAACACATGCTTAACACCCTATGTTTTGTCTAACGGGGGGTGTCACGTCTGATCCCACGGTCCATACGTCGCCTACCCTCACACACCCTCACACACACACACACACTTAGACTTAAGGGCATGCTGGACTCAGATTTCCATATTTAAAAAATAATGAAGCCGGATATGAACGGGGGGGTGTTTAATGGGTTTCTTAGACGATTTGTAATCAAATTGGTAGCTGCATGAACGTGTATCTCACCAAAATCGAGTAAAATAAGGCTTTTTTGTTTCACGAAGCGTGGGGACCGTCACTTGTTTTCACTGATATCACCGACTACGCATCACAAGGGTGGAAACGAACCATTGAGCGCCCTCAGGAATATAATTCCACTCACATATATCGCAAAACTTGTTCATTTCACTCAACGATGAAGACGAAAAATTGTTTCCAAAAAAAGACTGTAATTTTTCTCGGTATAAAGCACCGGCCGCGGCCATGTTGGATCGTTTCGCGTTGCGAGTCGGGCCGAGCAGCGCTTGCCAACCTTCGTCTCGCGGTCCTGCGTTTCACGAACCGCCGTTCCTTGCTCAGCGCTATGACAGCTGAGCGGGAATTCAAACGGAAATAATTCGGAATAATAATAGTTATAACAAATGTAAGGTATGTATAAGTTGTAAAAATTTGTAAATTAGTCTAATTGTAAGTAGTAATGTATTCGATGAAGTTATGGAGACGGAAACCATGTAACCCCGAGGGGAACAATAAATAAACATACATAAACATACATAAACATACATAAACATACATAAACATACATAATAATTATAATAATGCATTGTTATTATTATCATTATTATTATTATTATTATTATTATTATTATTATTATTATTATCATTATAATTACAATTTCCGAAATAATAATCATAACAATTATTATAATAATAATTATTATTATTATCATTGACAAAAATTTACTCGAAAGTGGTGTGAATGAAAATGAAAACGTATGCGCCATTTTTTTTTTTTTTTTTTGTACTAACACTGAAATCCTGTGAAACGCACAGAATAATCAAAATTCCGATTCTTTTGAGAGATTTTCAAGTTTCAGCATAAAAAAACTAGATAAGGCAGAGGTGTAAAGTCGTATACGCCATTTATTATTCGATTTTTTTTTATCTTGAAAATGTTGTGAAAATCGGAATTTCAATTTTTTCCGTAATAATGAATGATGATGATGATGATGATGATGATGATGATGATGACGACGATAATGATGATGATGACGATAATAATAATAATAATAATAATAATAACAATTATTATCATAATATTATGATAATTATTATTATTATGATAATAACAATATGATAATTATTATTATTATCATTGTAAAAAATTTACTCGAAAGTGGTGAAATTTGTGAATGAAAATGAAAACGTATGCGCCATTTTTTTTCTACCAACACTGAAATCCTATGAAACGCACAGAATAATCAAAATTCCGATTCTTTTGAGAGATTTTCAAGTTTCAGCATAAAAAAACTGGACAAGGCAGAGGTATAGAGTCGTAAACGCCATTTATTATTCGATTTTTTTTTTATCCTGAAAATGTTGTGAAAATCGGAATTTCAATTTTTTCCGTAATAATAATGATGATGATGGGCTTCCGGTTCGGTAACGGTGTATGACAGTTGTGCCGAAAGCAAGTGAAAGAGAAATTGAGATAAAGACAGACGTGCGAAAGGGTGAAGTGGAGGGAGTGGAATAAGAGGGTTGGAGACGCGGACGACAACACTCGGCGATAAAGAAGTGAGTAAGAGGGCCTAGAAAATTCGGGAAAAGAGACAACTGAAGCAAGTGAGGTTAGAAGAAAGGGCGGGAGAAAGCGGTATAGCAGGGGCAGGAGGCATAGATAATGAGCAGTGAAGAGAGCCAGCAACCCAATAAGTACGGAGAAGCGATACCGGCAGAAGGTACGGAAGGACCGGAACAGAGGGAGCTACCTGAAACGCCGGTTTCAAGTAGGCACATACCGACGGAAGATAAGGAGAAAGGTAAAGCAGGGAGACCATCTAACGCGAAAAGGTGGGAAGGACTGAAAGAGAGGGCAAATAGCTGGGGAGGAGCAGACAAGGACATAAGAGAGTTCCTGAGGAAAAGGAGCAAGGACAAGGAGGAGGACCAGAGCAGAGAAGGAAAAAGGAAAGTAAGGGACAGCCCGGGGGAAGGACCGCAGAAAGCAAGTAAGATCCCGTTTATTTGCCTAGGAAAGGAATCTCCTTTCTTCAGGAAAAGCACGGCGACACCAAGAACACCACCGGAGAGGACGGAAGAAGGAATGCCGAACACTGGAGGAGTGGGAGCAGGAGAGGAGGAGGAAGGAGACAAGGGGATGGCGGCAAGATTCGAAACGATGTTAGAGATGATAATGAAAAGGCAGGACGAAACTACAGCCACCCTGAAGAAAATGACAGAAGAGGCGAACGAAACGAAGGAGAAGGACAGGATTGCGGCAGAAGAAGGACGGCAGGAGGTGAGGAAGGAGATAGCGGAGCTGGCAAAGAAAATAGAGAAGTCAGGCGAATCCTGGATAAGAGAAAAAGCGGAAATGGAAGAGAGGATAAGGAAGCTCGAAAGAGAGAAGGACGAATGGACCGAAAAAGAAAGCAGGGGCAGAAGGGAGTGGGAAAAGAAACTGGAGGAAAAGCTAGAGCAAGGACTAGCGAGAAACGGGCAGGAGAATGAGGAGAAAAGAAAGGAGTGGGGAAAAAGAGAAGCGGAACGAACAAACACGAACGAAGGGGGAAGAGCAGAGGCAAGGAGGATAAGGTTAGTCGAAAGGAGACTGAGGCAGGTAGAAGAGGAAAGCGAGAGGAAAGAAAGACTGAAAAGGAAGAGGAACGTAGTAGTGAGAGGGCAAGAGATAGACGACGCAGTAGAGAAAGGGGAGGCGGCCGTCAACGCGGTGGAAGCAGCAGCGGGGGGCAGAGTTGAAATCGAAGAAACGCTAGTAGTACAGGGCGAAAAAGGGGCGATGGTGGTATTGAAAATCAAAACATGGGAAGAGAAAATGAGGGTAATGAGAGGGAAGAAAAATCTAGGGGCGAGGAAGGTATTCATAGACGATGACCTGACAAGGAAGGAAAGAAGAGTACAGAAGGAGATCCGAATGAAGGTGAAGGAGCTACGGAAACAGGGACACACAGCGAAAGCTGGGTACAGGAAGATGTGGCTAAACAACGTGGAGTATGTATGGAGTGAGAGTTCAGATACACTGGAAGTAGCCGAAGAAGAGAGGCAGCAGGGAAACGGAGAAGACGGAAACAACGGACAGGGGGAATAGAGAGAGAAAACGAGGGGCTAAGGTTACTGTTCTGGAACGTCGCAGGTTGCAGGGGCAAAGACGAGGAGTTCTGGGAATTCCTGGAGAGATATGATGCGGTAGGGCTAACGGAAACGTGGGTGGAAGAGAAAGACTGGAGCGGATGGGAAAAGAGGCTACCGAAGGGGTGGATCTGGAAATGCCAAGCGGCAGATAGAGAGGCAAGGAAAGGAAGAGCAAGGGGCGGAATAATAACAGGGGTGAGAGAGGAGTATAAAGCGGAAGAGGAGGACGAAAGGGGATCGGAAGGGATACAAATAAGGAAAATGAAGGTGAACAACGAGCAGTGGAATGTAGCGACGATATATAACAGAGGAGGCAAGGCGGAACTCATTAAGGAGATGATAAGGCTGCTAGAAGATGAAAAAGAGGAGAAAAAGACAGTTATGGGGGGTGATTTCAACGCAAGAATAGGAACAGAAGGGGGAAGGGGGTGGTACGGAGACGGAACGACGGGAAGAAACAGGGAAGCGAAAGACAAGACAAAAAACGCGGAAGGAGAGGCACTACTGGGTATAGCTGCGGAGAGAGGATGGACAATACTGAATGGGAACACGGAGGGCGACGAAAAAGGGGAGTTTACATACGTGAAAGGACAACACAGAACCACGATAGACTACGCGATGGTAAATGAGACATCGTGGGAAGAAGTGAGGAGCTTTAAAGTGGAGGACAGAATAGAGTCCGACCACCAGCCGATCATAGTGGAAATAACAGGCAGAGCAGAGACGAAGAAGAAGGAAATAAAAACAAAGAAAGTCCAAATATGGGGAAAGAAGGAAGTGGAAAAGTTCAGGCGGAGACTGGAGGAAGCAAAGTGGGAAGGAGAATCACCGGAAGAAGAGTGGCAGGAAATGAGCAAGAGCATCAGAGAAGCCACGACAACGAGGGATAGAAAGGAAGATTGGAGAATAGGCAAAAACGCCTGGTGGGACGAGGAGTGCAGAAGGGAGAAAAAAGAGACGAGGAAACTATGGAGGAGGGCCAGGGTAAGTGGCAACGCAGGGGAGTACGAAACATATAGGAATAAGAGGAGGGAGTATGGAAGATTATGCGAGAGCAAAAGACTAGAATGGAAGATGGAAGAGGAAGAGAGAGTGGAAGCAATCAGAACAGAAGCAGAGGCCTGGGAGTACGTGAACAAACAGAGGAAGAAAAGCGCAGGGATAAGCGAAAAGATAACCGAAGAAACTTGGCTGGAGTACTTTATGGAGAACTTGGGAGGAACCAGGGAGAGACCGACCGATGAGAGGGAAAGGGCAAGAAGAGACGGGGGAAGACGCAGCGAACTAGAGGAAACAGAAGTGGCAGAACAAATAAACAGACTGAAGAGGAAGAAAGCACCAGGAGGGGATGGAATAAAAAACGAGGCATGGTTATCCGGAAGAGGAATCCTAGACAGAAAGCTATGGAAGGTGATAAAAGGAATATGGGAGGGACGGGGGTACCCAGACGAATGGAGAGAAGGAGTGATAGTACCTATACACAAGAAAGGGAGTTTGGAAGAAGTGAAGAACTATAGAGGGGTGACACTGACGAGCACAGCATATAAGGTATACGCGGCAATCCTCAATAAGAGAATAATAGCAGAGATGGACGAGGGAGGGGGCTTCGGGGAGACGCAAGCGGGGTTCAGGAAGGGTAGGGGCACGCTGGACAACATTTACGTACTAAACCATGTAATACAGGAGAGAATTAAGAAACAGAAAGGAAAGGTGTACCTGCTGTTCATCGATCTGAAGGCCGCCTTTGATAAGCTGGACAGGGAAATCCTGTGGAAGGCGATGGAGGAGAGAGGGGTGAGCGAAGAAATAGTGGAAAGGGTTAAGGAAATATATTCAGAAACGAGATGCAGAGTGAGAATCGGGGAGAAAGCATCGGAGGAATTCTGGGTAGAGAAAGGAGTAAGGCAAGGATGCCCACTCAGCCCGACCCTATTTAACTTATATATAGCAGACTTAGAGGAGGTCATGAGGAGGGGTCAGGACGGAGGGGTGGTCATTGGAAAGGAGAAGGTATGGACACTGGGGTATGCAGACGACATAGTGTTAATGGCGGAGTCGCAAGTGGAAATGGAAGAGATGATGAAAAGAGGAGAGAGATATTTCAGGAGAAAGAAATTAACGGTAAACACAGAAAAACGAAGGTGATGGTTTGCGGAAAGGGAGGCGGAAGAAGGAGGAAAATTGAGTGGAAATGGGAGGGGAAGGAGCTGGAAGAAACAAGAACGATGGATTACTTAGGATACAGGGTCTCAAGGAACGGAAGACAGGAGGAGCATGTGAAAGAAAGGGTGAGAAAGGCGAACCAAGCGATGGGAAAGATATGGAGCATAGGGGAGAGGAATTTTGCTGGGGACATAAAGTGGAGGATGAAGCTCTTCGACTCAGTAATTAAGAGTATACTGATGTATGGGGTGGAAGTCTGGGGGTGGGAGGAGAGACCAGAGGTAGAAAGGGTACAAGAGAAGTACATGAAGTGGGTACTGGGGCTGCAGCGCACGACACCTGGATACATAGTGAGGGAAGAAATGAAAAGGGAGAAATTGAGAACAACAACTGGAAGAAGGGCGATCAGCTTCGAGGAGAAAATAAACGGGGACCCGACGAAGAAACTCCTGAGGGAATGCTGGAAAGAAATAAGGAAGGACGAGGAAAAGGGAGAGAGAACGAGATGGGTCGAAGAAAGGGAGAAATATCTGAATAGGTGTGGTGTAAGCTCCAGGTGGATAGAGCAGGAGAGGACGAGAGGAGGAGAGGTTAGCAGGAGGCTGGAGGCGAGGGACAAGGAAGTACAGACACAAGAAAGAAGAAACAAGATCAGCAACTCAAGAAGCGCAGCGAGATACAGACAAATACAGACGGAGGAGCTGCCAGAATACATTAGAAGGAGCAGGAATAAAAGAGACAAAGGAGTCAGAACGATAGCGAGACTAAGATGCGGAAACGAGGAAAGAGCGAACAATTACTGGCTGGAGGAGGGCGAAAGAGTATGTAGGATCTGCGGGAGAGAAGAAGAAACACTGGAACACCTCACACAGAGATGCGTGGAAGAGCTGAGAAGAAACGGGGAGACAAGAGAGATAGTAGATGAGAAGGGAATGGGCAGGGAATGGGGGTGGAAGCTAGAAAAGGCGAGGCGTGTAGCAGCAGAGAGGGGGGAACAGGGACAGGGGGACGGGCGGGCAGCCGGCTGAGCCGAGGGGTTGACCTCTCAGCTGGCTGGTCGGACGGGATAAGGGGAAAGGGAGGGAACGGGGAGGGAGGAGGAAGAGCGAGGGAAAGACAAATAAAGGAATAAGGGAGAGAAGAAGGAGGAAGATAGGAATACAGTATTGAAGTATTTAAGTGAATATATGTATATAAGAATATAAGATTAAATATATTAAGAATAGAATGAAGTAACGATGAGATGTAAAGAGAGAAACAGTATGTAAACGCCGAACGGCACTACAATAAACAATTGATCATCATAATGATGATGATGATGATGATGATGATGATGATGATGATGATGATGATGACGACGATAATGATGATGATGACGATAATAATAATAATAATAATAATAATAACAATTATTATCATAATATTATGATAATAATAATTATTATTATGATAATAACAATATGATAATTATTATTATTATCATTGCAAAAAATTTACTCGAAAGTGGTGAAATTTGTAAATGGAAATGAAAACTATGCGTTATTTCTTTTTCTTTTTCTACAAAAACTCTAAAATCCTGTGAAACGCATAAAAAAGTCTGATTTCAGAGTTCTTTATGTGAAATTTTCAAAATTCAAAATTAAAAAAAAAAAAAAAACATTGACAGGGCAACGGTATAAAGTCGTATAGTCGTAGTACGCCATTTTTTTCACAAATACTCTTGTCCTGTGCAACGCATAGAAGAATTGAAATTTCGATTTTCACAACATTTTCAAGATAAAAAAAAAAAATAAAAATAAAGGGCGTATACGACTTTACACCTCTGCCTTATCTAGTTTTTTTTATGCTGAAACTTGTAAATCTCTCAAAAGAATCGGAATTTTGATTATTCTGTGCGTTTTACAGGATTTCAGTGTTAGTACAAAAAAAAAAAATGGCGCATACGTTTTCATTTTCATTCCCACCACTTTCGAGTAAATTTTTTTCAATGATAATAATAATAATAATTATTATAATAATTGTTATGATTATTATTTCGGAAATTGTAATTATAATGATAATAATAATAATAATAATAATAATAATAATAATAATAATAATAATAATAATGATAATAATAACAATGCATTATTATAATTATTATGTATGTTTATGTATGTTTATGTATGTTTATTTATTGTTCCCCTCGGGGTTACATGGTTTCCGTCTCCATAACTTCATCGAATACATTACTACTTACAATTAGACTAATTTACAAATTTTTACAACTTATATATTACCTTACATTTGTTATAACTATTATTATTCCGAATTATTTCCTTCCTTGTCTTATGCACTTCCCCTCACCCTTCCCCTGGCTTCTGCCGTCTTGACTGGATTAGCTGGACTCACTTCTATAACTACTCTCTTAAGAATAAGATCTCTCTTAAACTAGTTATATACTGTAGCACTGTTTAAACTAGATTCACTTACTTGAATAAAAGACTTAATCACTCTGTTCTACGGAAGATACTCTGTTGTTACTTATCACTAAATAAATCTTCATCATACTTCTGTATCTTTATACGGGATGGACCCCATATAAATATGCTGTGACTTGCTCTGCTTGTTACAGTTCTTTCAATTTATCTTCGCGTTTTACGAGTTTTTACAGCTATTTAAAAAAAATCATGAGAAATGAAAAAATCAAAATGGCGCTTACGACCTTCTGCTTTTAACCACCAATATTTTTTATCGGATTTTTTTAAATGGTTCTTTCAATTTATCTTTGCGTTTTACGAGTTTTTACAAAAATTTAATCAATAAAAATGATGAAAAAAAAATGGCGCTTACGACGTTTTGCCTTTACGTTGTTTTTTATTTTTCCTTAAAAATTGTAATGAAAAAACGACATATCCGCCCAACTTACGACCTTTTGCACTTACATTTTTCGATCTCGTAATTTCAATTGATCTATACGCTTTGGCCGTTTTCAGAGCGAATGGCGTGAAAAAAAAACGACCTTTTGCCACCAAAATCGCGTTTTTGGCGCTTACGACAGTATGCCATCCCTATTGAAAAAGATCCTGTAAAATATTACATGAAAAAGTACATAATGAATTACATGATAAATTTTATAAAGTTATAACTGGATTCCTGATACGAATTATTATGTACTTTATCTTATGATTTTTGTTCCAACCATTATGTTGCACAAATACACATAATTTATTATCTCATTTATCGTAGGATGTTTTACATGATTAGATTTTATGATAGTAAGAAAAGGGGACACCCGTGTCGGGATCGAACCGTGGTCCTTCCAATTAGGAAGCAGTAACGCTACCGCTTGAGCTACGGTACTTCATAATAATGTAACAAAGTTTTAGGTTCATAAGCTTTGATATGATTGTGATTGATTTCAGTTTCTTCAAAGAAGTTTGAACTCGGAGAGCTAAAACTCATGTAAAACATCACACAATAAATTAGATGATAAATTATGTGTATTTGTACAACGTAATGGTCAGAACAAAAATCATGTGATGAAATACATAATAATTTACAACATTCTTAATTCACATGATAATTCATATCATGAATCCAGTCATAACTTTATAAAATTTATTATGTACTTTTTCATGTAATATTTTACAATATCTTTTTCAGTAGGGATTCGACACGCGATATTTAACAGCACACTTAACATTTTATAGAACGTATGTTCTGCAGGTGGTAAGATTCATTGAATCGTTAAAAATAAAAACTATGCGTACGTCATCACGATATAGATAAAATGTGTTTTTTGAACGTTATGCTCTTTGTTTAGAACCATTTTATTCTCTACATTTTATGCTATAATACACGGAATGTTCAAACCATTTTCAACACGTCAGGTTCCACTCGATTCGTCAAGTATTGTCATGATATCCTGATTTTTGTTTCAGAAGTCCACCTAGCCCAGGCAACCCCCCACGGTGAGTTAAAGATACAGAGATTTTCGATAGTGACAGATATTCGCTTGTTGTTCGAATTTATAACGTTATGTTCTTTGTTTGGAACCATTTTATTCTCTACATTTTATGCTACACGGAATGTTCAGACCATTATCAACATGTCAGGTTCCACTCGATTCGTCAAATATTCTCATGATATCCTGATTTTTGTTTCAGGAGTCGACCCAGGCGCGGGTTCCAGCAGCAGCAGTAAGTTAAAGATACAGAGAATTTCGATAGTGACAGATATTCACTTGTTGTTCGAATTTATAACGTTATGCTCTTTGTTTGGAACCATTTTATTCTCTACATTTTATGCTACACGGAATGTTCAAACCATTTTCAACACGTCAGGTTCCACTCGATTCGTCAAGTATTGTCATGATATCCTGATTTTTGTTTCAGAAGTTCACCTAGCCCAGGCAACCCCCCACGGTGAGTTAAAGATACAGAGATTTTAAATAGTGACAGATATTCGCTTGTTGTTCGACTTCATAACGTTATGCTCTTTGTTTGGAACCATTTTATGTTCTACATTTTATGCTACACGGAATTTTCAAACCATTCTCAACATGTCAGGTTCCACTCGATTCGTCAAATATTGTCATGATATCCTGATTTTTGTTTCAGGAGTCGACCCAGGTGCGGGTTCCAGCAGCAGCAGTTAGTTAAAGATACAGAGAATTTCGATAGTGACAGATATTCACTTGTTGTTCGAATTTATAACGTTATGCTCTTTGTTTGGAACCATTTTATTCTCTACATTTTATGCTACACGGAATGTTCAAACCATTTTCAACATGTCAGGTTCCACTCAATTCGTCAAGTATTGTCATGATATCCTGATTTTTGTTTCAGGAATCGGCCACCCAGCCCAGGCTACCCCCCGCGGTGAGTTAATGATACAGAGATTTTCGATAGTGACAAATATTCGCTTGTTGTTCGAATTTATAACGTTATGCTCTTTGTTTGGAACCATTTTATTCTCTACATTTTATGCTACACGGAATGTTCAAACCATTTTCAACATGTCAGGTTCCACTCGATTCGTCAAATATTGTCATGATATCCTGATTTTTGTTTCAGGAGCCCACCCACCCCAGGCTACCCCCCACGGTGAGTTAGAGATATAGAGATTTTCGATAGTGACAGATATTCACTTGTTGTTCGAATTTATAACGTTATGCTCTTTGTTTGGAACCATTTTATTCTCCACATTTTATGCTATAATACACGGAATGTTTAAACCATTTTCAACATGTCAGGTTCCACTCGATTCGTCAAGTATTGTCATGATATCCTGATTTTTGTTTCAGGAGTCGATCCAATCGAGGCTTTGATCCACGGTGAGTTAAAGATACAGAGATCTTCGATAATGACAGATATTCGCTTGTTGATCGAATTTAGCTCAAGCGAGTCGAGCACCGCGGAATGAAGACTTAATCACAGTCCTCTTTACCTAAATTTCAGCTAACTTGAAAATTGTCGAAGACACACTGGAATATCAGGCGATCTATATTACATACGTGTACAAAAGTAAGTTCAAATGTCACCCAATGAAGGTATTTGAGTCATAGCTACTAACACGTGCATCAAATATTGACAAAGTACAATAGTGTCATGATGTACCTATTTTATTTTCAGATCGCGAATCCGGGATGAAGATCGAAGACGCTCGTAAGTGATAAGTGGATACACTTACTTGACCAATTCATACGTCTACCAAAACGCTCGAATTATCTTTGTCTCCCATCATCTCCGATGATATACTATATGCACTGAACTCTATAATATACTGGAAGGCTGTCTGAGGTGGTGGGGGTATCGAGAACTTGCAAGAGAGAGATAGTTGTGGTTATTACCGGACGCACTCGTGACACGCATATGTATGTTCTGAGCTACAAACATCGCTACCGCTACCGCTTCTGCGCTAACGATCAACGTTTTCATGCGAGGTAGTCGCAACGGATTGGACAAGGAGGTCCGGTAATAACCACAACTATCTCTGTCTTCCGCAGCTCGCTACACGAATCATAGGGCAGACAGCCTTCCAGAATATTATAGAGTTCAGTGACTATATGTTATCGTTGAGGTGGCGAATTGCCACACGGGTAACAATATTTGAGTACACGACTTTGCCTGCAAAGTTGAAAAAAATTTGAGTGTGGTGCCGATAAGATCCTTCCCTTCAATATCTTTGTCTCCGTAGTCTGGAAAATCATTCCGTTTGATATTCAGGACCTCTCTATTTCTACTTCAGATGCTTTGACGAAAGCCGGAAAGGATCTCCACGACGTTGTAGCTTCTGTCCTAGGGGGTGAGAGGGGTGAGTTGAAGACAACTTTTACCGTTTAAAAATATTTTTGTGATCTACTGTTCGCTTCACATATCCGGGTGAAGTCGAGAAATTGTTTTAATCGACCGAGATTTTCTATTTTGATTCTTCATATTTCATTATTTTTTTCACTCAAGTATTGCCATTATATCATGCGTCAATTGGTGAATTTCCACTCTGTCATGATACGCCTATTTTATTTTCAGCAAACACAACAGCAATTGTTTTCCCATTCACGCGTAAGTGACACTCATTCAAAAAATACATCAAGCCTATAGGCTATAGCTATAGCTTGATTCTCATCCAGCTGTTGTTAGAAGTGAGTGAGAGTCGAAGACGACTTGATCATAACCTCTGTATTCCAATTTCAGGTTCTGTTAACCCAGTAAGAAACAAAATGATAACCTATGCGAAACGAGTTGCAGCGAAAGTCGGACGTGAGTTGAAAACGATTGTCCCCATCTAGAATATCGCGCCTCAATTAACACTTGAAAATTGTCCAAATTATTGAGGCATCTTTTAATTTCCAGATACCAGCGATGAACCCACAGCTCTTGTGACCGGAATTACTGACGTATTCAACGGGTTAGAGACCCAAGTCGTTGCGATTGCGAACGCCGCTTTGCTTGCCCATAGTAAGTTGGAAACAATCGTACCATTAGAAATATAATTGTCATACTGAGATCTATCGGTTGCTACAAACCAAATTCCGATGAGGCTTTCATAAATTGATCTATGTCCTTAGCCTTCAGTTAGACAAACGTATTTGATACTCAACATTCGATCCCTGATTTCAATTGTACCACCTGCACCAGTTTAGTACTGCTAAACTACGATCCTGAATATTTTGACTTTTAATATTATTTCCAACATCAACTAAAATATCATGATTCCTTAAATTATACTTTCAATGTGTTCTGGTAATTGCCATTGAATGGTAATTTCACTTTCTCAGGTAGGAGATCTGGATAATCATAAATCTGTCACATCCGGCAGATTAACTGCGGGTTGACCGCCCAACACTTTTTATATTCATTATATTAATTATATTTTAGTCTTAGATACAGCGGGTAATACAGATCCCGAAGGAGCTTCTCTGTAAAAGATAATATCAGAGTCGGTAAAGACACTCACTCGCTTCCACTTATCGTTAGCGCTCTCTCGGAGGACGGTAATACCCGCACACTTATATACCGAGACGCACTGATTCACAACGCAGGCTTAGATGCATGCGGTGACTCGGCGTGCTCAATTCGAATAGAGATGCTGAATAATTATCAGTATTTAGAAAGAGAGACACACTAAGGGAGAAGTTATACATATAGGGCAGGTCAGAGGTCCGCTCTTGGCAGTACAGTTTTAGTCTTGATCTGAACTCTTTTCTTAATCTCACTCTCAGGAGTCAGCAGCCGGGCACTTTAAACTTATTAATATCTGTGGTTAGGAAATATTCTGGCTTAGCGCACGGGATTCTTTAACAGGAGTTGTGTTCTTTAACCCTAGGGCGTAAAGAACACGCTTACACTTTTATTGTAGTTATTTTGACACCTCCGGCTGGAGACTCTTGAATGTGAATATAGATTAATAGAGACGGATCAAACTTTGATTAGAGATAGCTGATGTGTTTCACTTTGGATTAGTATATTGAAGATATAATTTTGTGCAAACTCAGTGTAGTCTGATTAATCGATTTGATTTATAATTGTAAATGTGTTGTTGAACGGATTATAAAGATAAATAATTGTGAGATTTATTCGAATAACAACCCACTAGAATTTAACTTCAGTTTAAAGACTCTTAAATTCACCGACGCACACACGTCACTTTCACCCGCAACGCCCTTGCCGCTGGTACGCTGTGTCTTCGGAAAAGGTAAGAAATAATAGCAGAATATTATGTAAAAACAGATTATAAACGCTTTCTTAGATATTCTTCTAAATTAAACTCCCCGTATTACGGTGCATGAACGCACAAAATTAGGGAGATACTCAGTTGTTGGTGAGTGAATTCGCGCTTAGTGATTAGCTCAGTGGCGTAACCAGGGGGGGGGGCCCAGGGGGCCCGGGCCCCCCCCCCAACCGAGAAACCGAATGACCTATACTCTGATAAAGAGGGATATTCAAAATCATTGTCCGTCCTTTTTTTAGGTTTCTATTGTACATATTTCTGCATCCTGGCCCACCCCAAAAATGTCTTCTAGTTACGCGCCTGGATTAGCTTGCTGGTAATTGAAGGTAACGGGTTATTTCTCTGAGTTATTAATTCGCTCTATCAGTGTCTGACTCTCGGGAATAATTTGTTACACCTGTTTTGAAATTTGCAAATATGACCTCAGGTTTTTGATCAGCGGTTCAAAAAACCTTCGAGTACCAATTTCCGTAAGATTTCGAATGTTCCTAGTGTTTCTCCCGGCAAATTGGATTCGACATTTTGAATTTCGCAAATCTGACTTCAGATTCGTGATCAGTGACCCAAAAAACCTACGAGTACCAAGTTTCATCCAAATCCAAATGTTTTTAGTTTCTTTGCAGCATATCGAATACTCCAAATGAAAATTTTGCAAAACTGACTTCAGATTCGTGATCAGCGATCATAAAAACCAAATTTCATTGAAATCTGTTGATTCGTTCTCAAGATATCGTCATTTTTGCTGTGTTTTTAGCTTCCCGTTTCTCTGTTTTCAGAGAAAAACGGAAGTTATTGTGATCACCCCGGAAATGAAAAGTTGAGTTTTCACTAAATCTTCACGTTTCGAGGTCCAAAGAATAACCTCCGACTATTTTCAGTTTGACGTCTGGGTGTGTGTGTGTGTGTGTGTGTGTGTATGCGTGACCACATTTTTGTCCGCGCGATATCTCGAGAACGCGTGGTTGGATTTCGATCAACTTGGGCTCAATCGACGGGGCTTTTCTTAACTTAGAACTGATTAGACTTAGGCTTCGATCGGATTAGTACTTTTTGAACTATCCAACTAACAAAATTCTAAAAAACACAACAAAAATGACGATATCTTGAGAACGAATCAACGGATTTCAATCAAATTTGGTACTATATGGTTTTTTTTTATCGCTGATCACGAATCTGAAGTCAGTTTTGCAAAATTTTGATTTGGCGTATTCGATATGGTGCATAAAAACTAAAAACATTTGGATTTGGATGAAACTTGGCACTTGTAGGTTTTTTGGGTCACTGATCATGAATCTGAAGTCAGATTTTCGAAATTCAAAATGGCGAATCCAATTTGCCGGGAGAAACACTAGAAACATTCGAAATCTTACGGAAATTGGTACTCGAGGTTTTTTGAACGGCTGATCAAAAACCTGAGGTCATATTTGCAAATTTCAAAACAGGTGAGAACAAAATAAATAACGGGAAGTTCGAAGGCTGGTTCATAGTCAGCCCAAATCCGCTTGTTTAGAATTTTGTTATTTGAATGGTTCGAAAAGTACTAATCCGATCAAAGCCAAAACTAATCAGTTCCAAGTTAAGAAAAGCCCCGTCGATTGAGCCCAAGTTGATCGAAAACCGACCACGCGTTCTCGAGATATCGCGCGGACAAAAATGTGGTCACACATACGCACGCACGCACGCACACACACACGTCAGACGTCAAACTGAAAATGGTCGGAGGTGATTCTTTGGACCTCGAAACGTGAAGATTTAGTGAAAACTCAACTTTTCATTTTCGAATTTGGGATCCGACCTGTGGGCGTGGCTTAGCGAAAGTTTGTACAAGAATAGTTCGCGTTTCCGCCGCCAAACGTTATGCGCCATGCATTGCCCTATGCTAGTACACGTGTATTTTAAATTCTAGATTACTCGGTAAATGCGTTCATAATCATCATTTGGGCGCTCATAAGCTGTAGAAAATAAATTGGTTTCACATTGAGACTTCGTTCCATAAACTTCTGTCTGTGCATTAATTTGATTTCATTGATTCAATTTCCCCAAAATTACACTGAATACCATAGGAAGTCGCGAAGCTATTTGCATTAGACGAGTTTGTGTTTCCGCCACCAGACGTCGCGTTGCTAATTGTCGGATCCCAATAACTTCCTTTTTTCTCTGAAAACAGAGAAACGGGAAGTTAATAAACAGGTTTTTTTTTTGCAATAATTCATTATTTATTCCAAAGTTATCGATGTTTGCAATCGATTATTCAAGTATCTTTTTTTTTTTTTTTCTACCTTTCTCAACTCTTGACCCGCATATTTTGGGTCCAAGTATGCCAAGTATGGATTCAACCTAAAAGAAAGAAAACATCATTCTATCAATTTTCATTCACTCGTAAAATAATAATTTCACTGTCTCTCAGATATTGATTGATAAAAATAAAGCGCTCCTTTCAAATATTCCCGCGTTTAGTGGTGCGATTAAATATTACATATTTTCGAACACGCGCTGGGTTCGAGGGTGCAGATGTCGCTGGGGTCGTTCTCTGTTCGAACCGGCGCGAACCCCGGCTTCTACGTCTGTATTGATTTCGTTCCGCGGTTCCCTGCGGCGGCGTCTTCCTTGTTCCGTTAACTCCAGTCATTCTTTACTCTTCTTTACCGACGGTGCGAGGTTTTCACTTGTTTTCACTGATAGCAAAGCCTACGCGTCACGAGCGCGGAAAAGGAACCAACAGCGCAATTCTAGATGGAATTCCGAAGATGTATATCGGAAAACTTCTTTGTTTCATGCAACAATGAAGACGTATTCTTGAAAACTGCACAAAATGGTAATTGTCGATGTCAAGCGGTGGTCGTGGCCATGATTGTGAGCTTCGCCCGTTCATCATGGCGACCACGGCCGCTTGACATCGACAATTACCACTTTGTGGAGTTTTCAAGAATACGTCTTCATTGTTGCATGAAACAAAGAAGTTTTCCCGATACATATCTTCGGAATTCCATCTAGAATTGCGCTGTTGGTTCCTTTTCCGCGCTCGTGACGCGTAGGCTTTGCTATCAGTGAAAACAAGTGAAAACCGGGTACGGTCGGTAAAGAAGAGTAAAGAATGACTGCAGCATGCTCTTAAACGTTGACTACTATTTCGTGGTGATCATCGATATATTCGAATATTTCTGTAACCAGGAAATATAGAAAACCGTAAGTACGATCAAAAGACTGTCTTATAACCGTCCTGCGACATCGTCGCTCCGAAAAAACAATCCGAACGCCGATTCACTGCTAAAACCGCAAACTTTTTCTTCTACTGCCTCCTTGTGCCTCACCCACCGGCAATCGCCGCCTACCATCATCCATTTTGGAGTATTTTTCTACGCGGCAAGCGAGGAAAAAAAAACAACTTTAGATTAACCGACTCCGTTTTGTTTAGCGGGAAAAGCCACGGTCGATGTTACATAGTAGATGCTTCCGGCTTTTTGATTTTGGAACGTTTTTCGGGCTTATTTATAATCCGTCTTGACACGATGTGTTGTTTTTCTTTTCCGGTGGTCTGATGACGCTGCCATAAAGATTTTCCATAAAGCCTCTTTCAGCTTTAGGAATGATTTTGGCTCGCGCTCACGTACGCAATTAAAATGCGCACCTGTGCCTCGCTTCTCATACAGTCGTCACAACCCGCGCTTCAAGCCAATGTACCGTGGCTCGAACTCTTAGCAGTCGATTTATCTGCATCTAAGCGCGCTACCATCGGTCGTAATTACACTGTTTCTGACATTATAAGGATCCCAATAAACACAGTGGTGGATAAAATGGTGTAGATTTCCGGTGAAATCACGTGTAATACACGTGTTTTCGCAAAAATTCGTGTATTACACGTGAAAAATTACCGGACATCTACACCATTTTACCCACCACTGTGTTTATTGGGATTCTCTTCTAAATCAAGGAGCACAACGTGTAATCGGCTATGATGGGTTTCATTGGATGAATTGATGCTTTTTTGGCGAGGGCCGATCATCTTTTCAATCTATAATTCAATGAATAATTCAATAATGATCTTTTATTCGAGTCCAGTGCAGCTGCTAGTTTCTGACGCTCAATTATTGCTGCACGCTAGTTTCTGACCCCACTGCGACCCTAGTTTCTGACCCTCGGCTCGCTCCGGCTAGTTTAGGCTTCAGAGTCGCGGTTCGTTCCAATAATTGTTGTTCTCATTGTTGTTGAACTCATAGTTCCTTTAAATGGAACAAATATTCATGTTCACCAAGTCGAATGTGTCTGTTTCAACGAAGCGAACGTCTTTACAAAATAACTATTGGAGTTACCTACGCCTCTCGTGAATCTAGGGGTAAAAAACTAGCGCAACGCTGAAATAAACGGAAGACCAAAAGGACCCGGTCTTCGACCCCCTTCTTGCTGCATGACAAACTTCGCAGTCACTTTTGGTCATCAATGATGCGTTTTTGTATCTGATTTTGGACTATAGCGTGCACCAAATGGTTCAACCTTCCTCCTTGATAATTATTCTTCATCAGCCGGCTGTGATATTGTAGAATATAATGAAAAAAAGGCCAATGAGACGCAGAAAACGAAGCGTTTACCTCAAAATTGACCTAAATTCAAAGCCAGAAGAGACATTGAAAGAGTAACAACGAATAGCGAGTCACTTTTTCCAACTTTTGTCCAAGATTTGATCACTTGGGTCACTTTTCTGGTCACAATTTAGTTTCTCACTGCCCAAATATCTTCTGTTCTTCTCAAATTTCGGTTCGGTATCGTGCGAAAACGAATCTCTGTCTCTAGACATACTAGCTATAAAAATCAGTTTGATTTACATAATATTTTTCCGTTAGTGGGCCCCTTCGTCTACCTAATGGACATTGGTATCGCTAAAAGCTTCAGATGTAGGATTATCCGCACACGCTATAACTAGCCACGGAATGATGCTTCAACAGCAGCAATTATTTCTTCAGTGACAGTTCGAGTGTTAGCATCAACTACCTCGGATGATTCCAGTACCTTATGAAGGAAACCTAATCTCTAACCGGCAGTCTGCAGCAGAGATGCTGGCATAATGCATCAGACTCTTTATAGGATAACCAATGGAAGTAGAAGCCCCTGGGTAAGCAAGAAGACACAAAAATCCTGTCAAATATTTTTAGCATTGAAAATGCTTCCGTTTTCGGGTCAGTAGTGAGGTCTGTGGGATCATATCTTGAAATGATGCAACGGAAGCGATGCAACGGAAGCAATGCAACGGAAGTGCGTAGTGAAAAGTTGAAGAAATAAATAATAAAAGAACAAAAACAATAGAACGAGGGACATTTAGGTGATGTAGATTTCACTGTGCACATAATGATTCTTAGTGTAATCATAGATGGCAATAGTAATAGCGCAGCATGTTAATTAACCGGTGCGTGAAAAAAAGTTTTTCTGCCCTCCGGCCGGAAAGTGGCAACTTTCTGGCCGCTGTGCTAAACGAAGTTGCCGCTTTCCGGCTGCGTCGAGCAGAAAAATAGTATACACACCTTGGCCAGTAAATAAGAAAGCCTCAGATCACATGCTTGTCAGCCTCGGCTTCGCCTCGGCCAACAATTACATGTGATCTGAGACTTTTCTTACTTTACTGGCCTAGGTACGTAATATACTCTATAAATAAATAAATGAACAAAAACAATAGAACGAGGGACATTTCGCTAATGTAGATTGCAGCATGTAAATTCAGAGACTCAGATGAAAAAATGCACGAAAACTAAGATAACGAAGGACATTTTCAATGCATCAGCTGCTTGCGTTACATGCAAGATCTGTAGATTTCATATTTAATTCATTATCGAATCTGACAACAAGTGCGGATTAAAGGTTCGTCTGAAACTTCTATCGACGTTTACTTGGGTCATAAAATCGAACCCACGGTATTCAGTTCAATCCCAAACGCTGGTCTTCTATAGGGCGACTCTCATTCATGATTAGATTCTGTTGAATAAAAGTATTGAATCAGCGCAATGAGGCGATCAACAATGTCACAAATCAGGGGACCTATCGAAAAACAACCTCCAAGATTGAACTGAACCGCATGTATTCATTTTCTCAACTCAAGTAAACATCTCTAGAAGTTTAAGCTAAGTCCCTGATTCGCAACCATGGTTCTCTTCTCGTGAGTAGATGTTAATTAAAGTTTTTTCTTTATCAGCAGATCATTTTGAAAATCTTTAATCTTCATGCAGCTTCGGGACAAATAAAGATGGTTCTCGTCAATAAATAAGATAGGGTAAGAACATTTTGAATTGTTTACCTGTAGGCTCGTAGGTTGCTGTTATTTTCATGATAAAATTATAACTGCAACCAAATTATATAGGGGCAAGCAAGGTAACCGGGGGCATCTCGGCCAAAAATTAAACAATTTCGGACTATTTATCCGATAATTTTCGATTTTTTTCAGGAAGAAATTTCTAATAGAAAAAAAACGAAAATTTTCGCTTTTTTTGCCAAGGCGTCCTCTTTGGACCGCTCTCCCCTACTTGTGAAAATTATATACCGTGAGTTCCCAACGAAGTCGGTCACAGGGTCACCTGTATCTCTTATGTACTACTTCGTATGCTTGGTATATAGCTATGTCGGTTTGTTAATGTCTGGTCTCGTTGAGAACTCACATCGAATCAATTACATTGGATCTCTTTTGCATAATATGTAGGTTGTAAATGGTAGTTTGTTGGCAATTTGTCACAATTATTGTATAGGTATCGAATTACTAATAAAATCCTTTTATTCGAATGAAGGCCCAAATTCTATACCATACACAGGTAGCACACTTATCCAATGGACGACTGTCAGTGGACTTCATAAAGTCGACATTTAGTCTACTCTTGAGAATGTTGACTTTGGGTGGATAAATAATATACCAAAAGTCGACTATTTTCGCTGACTGGTAATCGTCTGTCACTGAGCCTTGAGTTGACTTATAGCATACTTTATGTCCGCGAATGTCCGCTGTTATGTCGAATACAAGACCATGTATTTAGTCGACATGTCGTCGACCCATAGTTATCTTCTCGGTTATCATGGAGCGGGGGTGAAACGTGAATAGCAAAGGAAACGTATAGTCAACGTATAGCCTGCACTAAACGTCGACTTTCAGCTATCTGAATGTTATGCGTAAAATCGACCCCTATTGAAAATGTAGACGTCGTCATGACGTCGTAAGTTACGTCAAAATAGCATTCCGAAACTACGCCAAGTCCCACGTATAAAACGATGTCGTATACTAGATATGAATTTGGGACCGCAAATTACGTCCCATGCGACGTAAGTTTATTTGTTAGGTATGGTTATTATGTATAGTTCAATCAATTTATTGTTTTCAGGAATATATATTTAACATTGATAATTCATATGAGTGTCATAACTGGAACTAAATTTATTCCTGTTGACCTCCGTCCACTATGCGACTTTGAAGTGGAGAAGGATCCCGACTCTGTGGTAACACGTAAGTGTAGCCAACACGGTGCAAATTTACTCGCGAGAACCCGAAAGTCTGCCAACCATCTATCGGCGCGTTACGGTACCACACAACGGCTTACCGAACAGCTAGGGTATCCGCCATATTCCTATACCCGCTACATACATATCGGGTACCGTAACGCGCCGATAGATGGTTGGCAGACTTTCGGGTTCTCGCGAGTAAATTTGCACCGTGTTGGCTACACTTACGTGTTACCACAGAGTCGGGATCCTTCTCCACTTCAAAGTCGCATAGTGGACGGAGGTCAACGGGAACAAATTTAGTTCCAGTTATGACACTCATATGAATTATCAATGTTGAATATATATAGCTCTTGGTTAAAAAAAAAAATGTCGAATATATATTCCTGAAAACAATAAATTGATTATAAATAATGAGCTGATGATTCGAGCTAAATAGCTGATTAAAATCGCATGCGTAAAATCGACCTATGTTTGACATGCTATGTCGTCATTTTGTCATTTGAATCATGGCGCGCAGAAAGAAGTTTGTCTACGGTATGACATTTTGTTGACTGAAAGTTGACATGACGATGCATGAGTTCCATTGATTTCGGATAAAATGTCGAAACGATCTGTATAGACTATTTATTGGAATCTACAGCTACAAGGCGTCGACCCGCATGGCTGACTATTACGTGACAGTTTAGAGGACATTCGCGGACAATTAGTCAGCGTTTAGTCAACTCTTGGCTCAGAATATGCCTATTGACAGTTGTCTGAAAATAGTTGACTGAGATTTCTGACAACATTGAGTCAACCATCAGTCAACAGTGTGTTACCTGGGATATAGTCAATTGATACTGAAAAAATTAACTAACGTAAACATAAAATAAGCCGCTGATTTGAAGAGCAGAATTCGTTTCTATCAAAACAAAGTAAAATCAATGAATTCATCGATCAGGTTCATTTTCTTGTGCAAAATTGGTTGTTTTCGTTTGAACCTTGAGAAATAGGAAAATACATGTTTCATTCAAACAATAAAGAACTCCATTTTATTTATCCCATTTTGAGAATATTTGCAATTGGAATTTTGCATCAAAATTTTCGTTCGATTTTTATATGCGTATGATGTAGAGTAGCTCGAAATGATTAGGTCATGTTTTTTCTTTTTCTTTGAAAATGATAATATTCAAAAGGCACATCAACAAATATTCGCACAGTGGCGATAATTCGGCGATTATGAGGTCGCAAAAAAGTTTTTTCACCCGACTACGATAAAATGACCGTATTTCGCCCCTGAAACGCGGGTCGAAAGTCGTCAGTTTCGGACCAGAGGGAAGAAAAGTCGATTGCCGGGCAAAAAAGTAGATTGCCGGGCAAAAAAGTAAATAGCCGGGCAATTTACTTTTCTGCCCGGTTAATCACTTCTCTTCCTTCTGGTCAAAAATTGACTACCTACTTTCCACTCGCGTTACAGCGACGGAATAAGGTCATTTTATCGACGTCGGGTGAAAAATAGCATATGCCACACGGGAGGAACGCAATTTTCACCCTGGCATAGGTGACGTCACAGCGGAGTAATTTTCGATCCGTTGTAGTTCCTTCAATTTTGTTTCAATTAAGAAACGATAAAGTATGACCTAATTATTTCTTTGCAATATATGAAATTAAAAAAATACGTGTGAAATCCCAATTGGCGTATATTCCACTGAAACCCTACATCACTCAAAACATTTTTTTTTTAATATTATTCTATTCCGATTAATGAAATGTAAGCCTTCTACACAAATTATGCCTTCACAGTAAGGTGATTTATTTTTCTGAAAAAATACCGTGGAATTGAACTGTTCAAGACAGTGAATAAATATTTAAATCATATATTACGCATCTCGGGAGAAAAGAGCTCGAGACGAACACGCGCTTCCCATCCCACCTTCGTACCAAAACACCGAGATTCCCCGCTAGAGGCAGCACGTCCCGAGTGACGGTTTAAACTTCCTGCTGTGAGAGTTTATTTCCCGGGCTCTTATTCTGATTTTCATTTCACCTGTGACAACGGTGATGAACAGCGTTTAGTCCAATTAGAGAGAGCAGCTTCAGACGGAAAATCTGCTTTATCATGCGTGATACAAAATCAGAATATGGCCCCCAGCTGTGAGAGTTATTTCCCTGCTATGAGTTCATTTCCAGCTTACTTTCATTTGTCAATAGACTGCAGCTTTCGTCTCGCTTCACAGGGTCGAAAACCCGCAGATTTCGTGCATAAGAAAAGTGCATGCATAGAAAATCCATTTTAAGGTGCGCGCTTTTTTCTTGAAAATTCGTCACGCCATCTTAATTATTAATATTATTGCGGTTGGCTGTTACTGTTTTACTGCATTTGACCAATCAGATGCTGCATTTTCTAACTACTGTAACATTAATCCATTGAATAAAGCATTCCAAAATAAAATTTGGCTTCCGGAAGCTGCTTATAGAAGTAACAAATAAAACGCACGCCAAGTATAGAGCTTCATCTTGTAACGTGTTGGAATGATATACCGAAATTAATAAGGAAGAATGTGATTTAATTAATAACTGGAATATCAGTACCTGATAGAATGATTAAGGAAATGTGTGATAATAGATAAGATTTTAAAGAGATAATAATCATAGTGAAAACCGCATTAGAATCGGTTAAATAACATAAGAAATATTATAGTAAATAGAAAACGCATGAGAGAGAGAGAGATGGCGATACCGCGGCACGGCGGTAGCCGCTACGCTATCGGCCTACAACCGCCAGCCACGGTGCAACGCGCACGCGCACGCGCTAGCACGGCGCGACGCGATTGCACCGGCGCAGGGTCGCAATAGGGTATAAAAGACGGAGCGCGGAGACACTTTTTACTCGTTCTTTGGCCGTCACGCTGAGAGGTGATGGGTTAGAGTCAGATAGCTAAATGCTATAGAGTCATTTTTCGTTAGAGGTCGATGTGGCCGGGTCAAGTCCCCGTCCTAACTGATATCTAACTTAGCTTGTTCCGTTTTAACCGTATACATATATCTTTGACATCACTGCTGTCTTGAAGATAAATATATGCGGCCGGCAAATGGATGTTTGGTATCCGTGATCGCTTCGGTACTCACGACTACTTTGAACGTTTATTCGGCGATCAATTAAATAGGTGTTTGGTATCAGTGATCGCTCCGGTACTCATGGCTACTTTGAACACCTATTCGCGAAGTAAAGTACAACACCCATCTCGAATCTTGTACCGGCCTTGAAGAACGATGTCACTAAGACAATTAGAAGGGAAAAGCATTCAGATTTATTCGAGTCATTGATTATTTCCCGAATAGGTAGAAGGGAGTATCGTTGATCGGTTTCGACTTCTCGACTGATCCCTTGTGTAATAGGAGTTCATACTTAGACGGTCACGTCCCGTCGGAGTATTGAACATTTGAATTAGATTCAGAGCTTAGCTCAAATAATTATTAGGATTTAAAGGTTTAATTAACATTGTTGTTTGTTTGTCTTAAATTATAGAGATATTATTTATAGAATATTAATTGATAAATTATTCATTTACGGCATTTATGATTTGTATTTGTCATTTATCGTTTATAATAAATGGAAATCGCTCTTTAACGATTCTCCAAAAGTATTTAACTTTTTCTCTGTTCTTGTAAAATAACCCTTTTCCACAGAACTGTATTCTACTAAATAACTAGGCCCAGGAAGTGCTTCCAACGCCCTGGGTTAAGAGTCCCTTGACGTTGCTCTCCGATTGATTAAATATAATTGTCAATTCTTGATCATCGTTATTGCTTCATGCAATTGGCGCCCGACACTAGATAATAAGAAAAAGGACTCACTAGCCAGAGGTTCCTCAATCTTCCAATCGGACGTAAAAAAGCGCAGAAAAGTATGGCATCAATCAAAGGGCCTGTAGCGGTGTGAGATATATAGAATTATAGGTATAAAAATGAGGAAGAGGTTCTATGAGTTTTTATCGCGGCAATGAACGGCACAATGGGATTAAAAAGAAAGGTCTGCCGGTCTATCTTTCCTCTCATTATACTCAATCATATCTGTACGATCTACTTTTCCACTACACCTGCACGGAAAATATACGTATTCTTGCGTATACGGAATTCAGAAATTTTCGGTACAAGGGTAGCGAAAAGTAGCGTACGCCGCACGTTAGAGCTGACGGCCATCCCAAACTGCGTTTTGGCACCCTTGGCTTCGACTCAGGTGGCAATCTCACACGCAGTTCGGAATAACCGACTTTCACTCCCTAGTTGCGTAATATAGTATTTTACAACACCTGCATCGAAAGTCCTCTCTTTTGCACTGTCTGCGGGCACTTGAAGAGTCTTTGAAACACTGGTGCAAAAAAAGCACAAAGTTTTAAAGCAAAAAAAAATTTCCTGCACCGCTAACAGTCTGAGAAAAAGGTGTGCATATGATCCATTGGACTATTGATTCAGGCGTTGCGAAAAATAGTCTTCGATACACATGGCACAGGCACCGATGCTAACTGGTGTGAAGGCGCAACACCCGCCCTCGGCTTGTCTCTTGTTCGTTTCGACTCGCTTTCAGGCTCGTACTGCACCTTCACTTCTGTATGCGAATGCTGCCTTTACGCACTTATGTGGTAGTACATAAATTATACATGACTGAATATGGCTGCTCCAATTTTACTGCAAAACATGAAAGACTTTTAATGCTGGTGAATAGATTCTGTAAGATTTACTAATTTTACAACAGTATTTTGTTGTTTTCAGGGGGTCGTGGGTCGCAAACCAAATGTGACACCAGAGGAAATAAGCCGATTAATTGAAAAATACATAGATCATTTCACAACGGACGATTTTCCACCATTCGGGGATAAAGTATGGACACAAATGAGTCAAGATCTGGATGGAAGGTGGGTACCTCGTTCTGCATACACACATGTCAGAACTGATAAACTAGGTGATCTCACAGCAGCTCGACGAAACAGGGGACTAGAAAAAATACATTGTTGGGCTAACAAAGTGCCGTGCTAAATAGGGGACAAGTCGAGTTTTCTGTAAAATCTACATAAAGTTCAGTGAGAGTTACAAGGCTCTTACTTGGAGCTACCTTCCTTTTTGTAAATTTTACAGAAAACCGGGCTTGTCCCCTATTTAGCACGGCACTTTGTTAACCCAACAATGTATTTTTTTACCGTGGGTATACAAGTATCTTCAAAATCAAAGCCTCACCTAGTTGATCAAGTCCCAGAATCTGATGCGGAAGGCAACTCTGATTCAGATCTAGACAGCGGTGGATCTAGACAATGATTTTATCCCTGAAAGAGTACGTGATGAACAAAACCTGGAAACGTTTGATCTGTTAATTTCAAATGAAGACTGGTTATTAATCAAACCAGATGACACCACAAATGAGCCTGAAAAGCGATTGAAAAGAAAACTTGGGCAGCAGTCATTACAAAGGCGTTCTGGAACAGGTACAGATTGAACTGCGCATTTTTAGCAGAGTGGTCTTATGTGCGTGCTGATTTCGATCCTGAGGAAAACGAATATTTCTTGAAATTTGTGGCCCATTGCAAAGATACTATAGACTGTAAAAATATCATGATTCGTACAGCTAATCAGAAACCTAATAAAGAGGGATTAAGACTAACAATCAAAACTCGTGATACTCGTGGAGAGTACCACAAGGAAGTAACACGTCCTCTTAAGGAGGTTGGTTACCCCGCTCGCGGGGCGAGCTGTGAGAGGGGTAAGCCTATGCTTATACACGGGCCCGGTTGGTGGTTCTCAACCTCATTTGAGAGCAACGAAAAACAAAATTTACTTCGAAAAGAAGACTTTTGATGAAATCTTGATGTAATATGCATCACTTGTCGTTTAATTACGTTCGACAACATCAACTGTACTATATTTTCCGATTTTTAGTCACAAAAATATATTTTATGCGATTGCGTTCGAGGATTCTAGGTTAATATCCCTACAAAACGCTCCATGTTTTTCACTATGGTTCGCAAACGAAGCTGGCAAGGATACTTCATTTTTCGCGAGAATCTTCTCAAAAGTATCATTAACCATGTAGATGTTTTTTTATAGAGATCTCTACGTTTTCGCCCCTGCGTTCAAACGATAAACGACGTTTTTTCACGATACTCGTCACGTACCGCCATAAGCGCCCGTGTATAAGAACGTAACTTTGATTAATGATTACTCGGAAACGAGACTGACGAATTAATTGAAACTTGACAACAAATTGTATTCCACATCGATGAACACCTCACACAAATTTAAAGCGATTCTCTACGTTTTGATATTAGTCCCCAACCTCCTTAATGGTGCCGAACGAAAGCAAGTAGGATCGCAATTACAAAAACAAAGTGCTGCTAACTACGGGGAGGAATTGTTGACAAATGAGATGAAGTTTGGAGAGGATATACCACACTTCATTCGCAAAAATGGTGTTTATAGACAAGCCAAAATGGAAACGGCCAAAGAAAAAGCAGGTATGAAACCCAAAGAAAAACTGGATGTGATAAAATGTTTTCAAAAGATGACTACTAATCCTCGTTACGTTAATAATATACACAACGTCGGATACATTAGGTTCTATGTCTGGTACTGCACCTACGAACAATTATATGCTTTCAAAGAATACGTCAGACTCCTGAAAAATAAATCACAAATTTCTATCGATGCCACAGGCATAGTGATCAGTAAATTTGAAATTTGTCCAGGAAAGATGACTGGTCATATATATTTATCTATACTGTGACCATTAACTTCGAAGGAAAAACGTTTTTTTGCGTTTACCAAATGGCGACAGAAATTCATACGCAAGAATTTATTGAAGATTGGATCAAATTTTGGGTACGGCTTGGTGCTCCACCTCCAGGTGAGGCACTTTCTGACTATGAACGTGCAATACCAATGTCCTGTTGCTTGGCATTCAACAACATGAATTTGAAAGACTATGTCGATGCATGTTTTCTGTGGGCTTCATCGAAACAGAAGAAGTAACCTCGCGCGGGCGCATTTAACATCCACGCCCCGGAGGTTACGCGCGAGATCTCACGCGCTCACAATGGGTGGTTTACTGATGAACTGAAACATCGCATAAAGATTAGAAACAATCTGTACACATTAGCTAGACGCCTCAACTCTGCCGTGTTGATGCTTCGATATCGTGCACTGCGACGTGACATTAATACTGACATCAGGAGGGCCAAAGATTCCTACTATAAGAATAGATTAGCCTCACTTACCGATGCATCAGCTATCTGGTCTGAGCTGAGGCGACTGGGGCTCATCGCCCCAACCTCATCCACTTCCTCTCCCTTGCACCACTTTTGTACAGATCAGCTGAACGCCTTTTATGCCTCGGCTACGAATGCTCACCCCCCCTGCTCCATTGCTGTTCTAGATCAGTTACTTGTCAGTGAGGATTCCCGGGTCCATTCCGTTTTTGCCTTCTCCCCGGTCCACGAGCCCCAAGTCCACGAACTTGTCTTCCTACCTTAGTAACTCTCGTGGCCGGAGTCCGGATGGAGTCCAGTTGATTCACCTCAAAGATCAGCTTGCAGTTATTGTGCCTCACCTGACCCTTCTTTTCAACGCTTCACTCTCCAAATCCTCCTTCCCAGAAATTTGGAAGCGGGCATATGTGATACCCCTCAGCAAGTGCAACACTCCTGGCTCTGAGTCGGACACTAGACCCGTGGCAAACCTGTCGCACATTGCCAAGGTTTTTGAACGGATAGTTGCGGACCAACTTATCGATTAGTCCAGTCAGGGTTCCGCAAGTCTCATAGCACGCAATCGGCACTGATAAAGGTGCTTGATGATACTAGGAAAGCCGTCGATCAGAGGTGCGTCACCTTACTCGTTTTGTTTGATTTTAGTAAAGCCTTTGATAGTATCAACCACCGATGTCTATTAGCCAAACTGATTCAATACGAGCTCTCCGAAGGTCCAGTTCGGTGGCTTCATTCGTATCTATCGGAAAGATCCCAGTCTGTGCTAGACTTATCAGGCGAAGCCACAAGTTTTCTGCAAAATCACTCGGGTGTTCCCCAAGGCTCTGTCCTTGGAGCGCTCTTGTTCCTACTCTTTATCAATGATATCGGTCGGGCTCTAGAATTTTCGAAGCATGTCATTTTTGCGGATGACGTGCAGATTTATCTTCATTTCCCAATAGAAGATGTTGCCTCTGCCATTACCAGGATTAGTGCCGATGCAGAAGCTGTCTCTCGTTGGACTGCAGCAAACGGCCTCCGGTTAAACATTGCCAAGACAAAAGCCATCTTCTTAGGCAGTATGCCTTATATAGAGCAGCTACGTCAACTTGAGCCTCCTCCTGTTTTGGTAAATGGACAGGGAATACCTTACGCAATCTCGGTGTCCAAATATCTGCTGATCTAACCTGGAACGCCCAAGTATCCCATATCTCAAAAAGGGTGCATGGTACGTTGCATAGGCTCAAATATCGCAGAGAGTCCCTCTCTCCCCAGGTGAGGGCTATGGTTGTCAGATCTCTATTGTTTCCCCATATTGACTACTGTTGTCTAGTGTATCACGACGCGTCGAGCTACCTCAATCTTAAACTTCAGAGGCTTGTAAATTGTGGGATCCGGTTTATCTTTGACTTGCGTAAGGATACTCATATATCACCCTATCGTCGGAAACTTGGATGGCTCCCGATCATAGACAGGCGTTTGTTTTTCCTAGGTGTTTCCCTTTTTAGGATACTAGCCGATGCGAAGCCCGCGCTCCGCGCGGGCCGACGATTTCTCGAATTCTCAGATTCTCGAAATGATGATGATTGTCTCATAACTTTTATCGTGGTTTGTCTTCGTTAGCATTAAAATGGACTATTTTTAGAACTGTGCAAATATAGTATTCGAATCGAATTGAATCGTATATTTAGTTCAAGATTTCGAATAATTCGATTTTCCGATTAACTCGAATTTTCGAATAGTTAGAGATTTCAAATAATTTGAATTTTTGAATAATTCGAGATTTCAAATAATTTGAATTTTTGAATAATTCGAGATTTCGAATAACTCGAACATTCCGAACTAACCGCACTATTCGAACTATTCGTAATTTTCGAACTCTTCGAATTATTTGAAGATTTGGATCCTTCTAAAATTTGACACTTTCAAAGATTGAAATAATCGAGGAAATAATTTGAGTTAGTCGAGGATGAGCATTATTCGGGCCGAATTCAGAACATTTTATTGTTGTTCGAATCGAGAACACTTTCTACGCTCACTCACTAAGTTGAGTTTTTTTCCTATGGGCCGTTGCTACAAATCTGAAAAATTTCGTACGTGTAGTTTCGAACCAAGAAACATATCCGCGCTCCATCAACGATCTACCACGAACATTTGCAAAGATGAAAATCAGCTTTGGTCTCATCAGTTCCAATTTCGCTGAAATCGGAATGAATCTTACAAAAATACTTGTATTTTCTCAACCCGCACACCAATTTTCAAGATCCTATGTCGATTGATGTAGGAGTTAATCCATTTTGAGGAGAATAATTTTCGGACAAATTAGAATTACTTTAGTTGAAAATTGATGACAAAAATATGTACCCAATTGTTGTTCATCAATTTTTAATTTTCTCAAAAACCTTCCTTCTTTTCAAGTCTTCGAACTTTTTGCATCTCAATTTTACCGGTCAAACCCAAACTGCTCAAGAGCTCTATGGTTTTATTTTTTTGAACCCATCTTTCTCAAAGATTTTAGAGGTGAGAAAATGTATTATGGGAAGAAAATCTGTTAACGAAGATCAATTTCTGAATTGAATGATCGATCTTTCTACGCAGCTTGGATATGACAAGAGGTATTCATGTACCCTATCAAAAATGACTAACAATGAAATTCGAACTTCACGTGAACAAGAAATCTCCCTCATCTTTCTCGAAAATGGACTGGCTCCCACATTGATTAATAGAATACCTTAAAAATTGATGTGCACGTCCAGGAAACAGTTGAGAAAGAGCCAGTGTAAGATTTTTGCGAAATTCGAATTTGGGCCAAAAATGATTTATGTCTCCTGCCTAGTTCGTAGTAGTCGTTGTTTGAGTGCGAAGTACGTTTCCTGGTTGGATCCTCCTTGGAATGAATATATAGAACGCAAAGAATCGTAAGGTATTTAGTTGGGCGATGTCAAAAGTCCCAGTTAAATACGAATAGCTTGAAAACTTCAGATCCTTTGTCAAAAAATATACATATACGACTGTCTCTAAAGAGTCGCAATTATCCGGAACATCCTCATTTCCTGGAAGCTTTGAATTATTCTTCAGTAGAATCAAATTATTCGATATTTGGACAGTTCGAATCATTCAAAGTTTCGAATAATTCGATTCGATCTTCAAATTGAATTTTCCTATTGAATTCGCAACGAATTATTTGAAAAATCGAACATTTGCACAGGCCTACTATTTTTCTGTTACGACTCGCTTGTTGGCTTCCTCTGGCCACTTCTGTGAATCAGTCGAACGTACCACAAAAGACGATCCAGAAATCACTTTCAATTCAAACCTAAAAATCGAAAAATCACCCATTTCACGACGTTGATTTTTCCGTGCTTAAGAATCTGATCACGAATTGACCTCTCGGCGGCTTTAATAATGATATGAAACCGACCTTTATTCCCCGTGTTCGATGTAGAATCAATAATCACGAACGAATGCGATGTTATTCTTCGAATCTGAGAGTAAAATATTTCGCATATTGGAACTATTCAAATCATTCAAAGTTTCCAATAATTTGAATAGATCTTCAAATTGAATTTCACTATCAGATTCGCGACGAATAATTGAACATTCGCAGAGCCCTGCTATTTTTCTGATACGACTTGTCGTGGCCATTGCTGTAGGTCATTCGCACGAACCACGAACGACGATCCAGAAATCATTTTCAATTCAAACCTAAAAAATCTAAAAATCGCTTATTTCACAACGTTAATTTTTCCGTGCTAAAGAATACCTATGCTCACAAATTCACGTCTCAGGCCTTGAATGTGTACGTAACCGACCTATTTTCCCCGTTTTCGATGAAGAATGAAACTTCAATCAGGGACGAATGCACTTTTAACCCTCGAATCTGTCAGTCGTACGCGAGAGCTACCTTCTTCCGTTGACCTGAAGAATCAAGAAGGCCAACAAATCGTTGCGAATATGAATATTTATTTATTCATCTGAACGTCGTGTTGTTTAATTGACGTAAGTTTTAAATTCATGAAATGAATTCGTCGTCATCATCGTTATCACCAATGTTTTGATGAAGAATATTCCTCATATATCCATTATCCGAGTGAAATACAAAGAGCCTGAAAACTCAGAATCATTTGTAGAAAATATATACGATTGTCTCTAAAGAGTCGCCGGAACATCCTCATTTTCTGGAAGCTTCGAATTATTCGTCAGTAGAATCAAATTATTCGAATATTCGAACTCCTCTAATCACTGAAAGTTTCGAATAATTTGATTCGATCTTCAAATTGAATTTTACTATTTGATTCGCAACGAATAATTTAAAAAATCGAAAATTTGCACAGCCCTACTATTTTTCTGTTACGACTTGCTTGTTGGCTTCCTCTGGGCACTTATGGAGGTAATTCGCACGAACCACGAACGACGATGCAGAAATCGTTTTCAATTCGAACCTAAAAATCGAAAAATTACTAATTTCACAGGGTTAATTTTTCCGTGCTGAAGAATCTGACTACGAATTAACGTCTCAGGCCTTGATAATGATACGAAACCGACCGTTATTTCCCGTGTTCGATGAAGAATCAAACCTTAATCACGAATGAATGCACTTTAACCCTCGAATCTGTCAGTCGTACACGAGAGCCAACTTCTTTCGTTGACTTAAAAAATCAAGAAAGCCAATATATTTCAGCAATCAATACCGTAATACGAAGATCATGAACATAACACGATGCGAATTGAATCCTTATCCATCCGAACGTCCTGCAATTTTGAATGAACATCCCGAACACGAAACCTCGTATAACCCTTTGCTTGATCGCCACTGACATCCAAAATGATGACAGGCGAGTCAACGAAAGTACAAATGACGCGCGGGAAACGACCAGCAATATCTCGACACGACCTCGAGTCTCGAAACGAACCGACCAATCGGCGCGCGAATAAAAAGTCAACAATGAGTGCGAGTTTTCGAGTTCGAGCGGTCCTGGCTCTTTTAAGATTGGACTAGCATCGCACGCGCGCGTGCCTCATTCCACGTTAATTGCCCTAATATACACGTTTATTTTATCATTCTAACATTATTATTGTTCGCAGTTCATTTACGATCAACTCTGGCAGTCGACGGTTCGCAGCTCACAGTCCATCTCACATCGATCATGTCAATCTCAGCTCACTTCAGACTTATTTCTAACAGCTGACAGCTTCACTCGCACGATCAGTTCTGACATCTACGTAGATCTAAAATTTTTGAAATCGCAGTTTTATACGGATCGCCAGGTATATCGGTAGATCTACGTAGTGTTTCAAACTGATCTAATGTAACGTCTAAATTCTTGTTAGACATCTGTTTTCTTTCAGATTTTATGCGTAGCTACGATTGCGACAAATTTTACAAAAGTGCACCAGTGCGCCAATGTTTACAACACGAATTAAATAAATGATTGTCTGAACACATATTTAACCGTGAGAACTGTTTATTATGAAAAATATAATTATTTACGATATAACTCTTTTATGAAGGACGATGCTGTCGCCATCAAAGCATCATTTTGCACTATAAAATATATTCCGTTACGAAAATATATTCCTGTTTTTTAAATTCAATGAATAACTTCATTAAATAGGAATTGCTAATTACGAATAATAATGAACTAACGATTGAGGGCATTGTAAATTATGAGTTGCCCCATCTAATTCATGTACAATTCCTTGTAAACATGGTTTTTTATTTTATTCTGATTCTCACCTCGATGATCATTATTTAAGAAAATTTTCAACGATTCCCACGAACGTACCCTAGAACATGCGACGTATAGTTGCCCATGGTTGAAAACATCTCTTCGAAGATCAATTCCAATTTTTTCGAAAGTTTGTCCCTGAGCTTTGTTGATAGTCATTGCGAATGCCAGTTTTATTGGAAATTGTCTCCGTTTGAAAGTAAAGGGATATACGTCTTCGCAGTATAATGTAATTCGATTCAAAAATACTATCTCGCCGGCTTGGTCACCTGTTAAAATTTTGCATTGCAGTAAGTGATTTCCAAGTTGCAATACCAATAACCTCGTGCCGTTGCAAAGACCTTCATTCATACTCAAGTTCCTAATGAGCATAACTATGCTATTTACCCGTAAACGCAATTCATGTGGAGGCAATGACGGCGGAGACAAACTGTTCAAGTATTCCGGTAAAATGATCTCGCCAATGTTGTCATCACCACAGTTTTCGATACTGTTTACACTCGTATATATTTTTTCGGTCGATTCGTCTAATAATTTGATTACTTCTTTGTTTATTTCTTCAACATCCGCATTTCTTGCAGAAAGTATAGCGCACTCTGCTGCTTGCTCGTAACGTTTGTTTTTCATATGGTCACCATAAATTTTTTCAACTATGTTTACGTCGTCATTGATTATACAATCTGTTGGAAATTGCACATAATCATTCGCATCGTTTAATGTTCCATTCCCTAGGTTTAACAGAAATTTTGAAAATTCTATTTCTTGCGGTAAAACACGCATATTTTTTGACAAGGAAATTATTTGGAAGTGTGTCCACAGTGCACTAAATTTCACAGACAAGTTGACAGTTTCACTGCGTGTACCGCGTATTTTAACCGGAAGCAGTTGTCTGAAATCTCCACCTAAAAGGATAATTTTTCCCCAAAAAGGCACGTCTTTTTCCGTGATGTCGCGTAATAATCTGTCCATGATCTCTAAAGCATATCGCGGTGCCATTGGAGCTTCGTCCCAGATGAAAATATCTACTTTTTTTAGGAATTCGCCGTCTTTAGACTGCACTTTGATGTTAGAAGTTGAATCTGCATACAGGGGTACAGGTAATCCTAGTGTTTTATGAACTGTTTTTCCTTGAGGCATTAGAATTGCAGCGATTCCTGTAAACGCCATTGTGGCCACTATTCTCTTTTTAGCTTTAAGCAAGTGCCAAAGCGTCGTATATACAAAAGTTTTGCCTGATCCACCTGGACCATCGATATAAAAGCATCTAGCTCTGTCATCTGTATTGTTATTCTGTGATTCGTTCAAAATCGTATCTACAATTTGTTTTTGTTGTTCATTCAGCTTTTCATATTTTTGCTGACCAATTATTGAATAATCTTCATTATTTTCGTCGTCGTCAGTTTCAATTATTTCAGCAATCTGTTCCATACCAGGGAAATCAGAAAGACTTTGGCCTTCAGCACAAAGCATGCGACCGATAGCAGTATATGCTCGATTTTGTCCACGTGTTTGACCTAAGTGCCGTGTATAGTCTTCGGACATATCATCCTTAAATTCATTCCATAAATCTTGCGGATGAGCCGGATGACAATGAATTAATAGACGAACGAACAGTCTTCGAAGTCGCCCTGGCATCATCCACGTAGTAGCCTCGTTCATCGTTCGTCTCCACTCTTCGTCATCCTCTATCAAACCTAATGCCAAGCAAGTTTCTATATATGTTTTTTTGAGCTCTCCATGTACTGTCTTTAAGCAATTAAAACTTGTAGCGCCTTTAACGGATAATAATAATAATCTTAAGTGAAATAATTCAACTTGAGTTGGACTGATGGAATACATTCGTCCAATACAATTGAAATGCGATTTTCGTGGTTCCCATCGATGTACGATTTTATTATTAATCTTATATTTTCTGAATGTATAATGGCATGGAATTTCAGTGTAGTAATATTGTCTAGCTGTTTCATCTCTCAGGTTTAGTGCGAAGTAATCGGATAACATGTCGGTTTTTTCTATAGCTGACCTTAACAGTTCTTGTTTGTTATTGCGTTAATAAATGCTTATATCTCGTATCTTTTTGCTTTAATACCTTCTTTATTTATTGAAATACATTATTGCGCGTTTTTGACGAGACGCGTTGTTCGCCATCTTCGTACAGAGCGAGTCTCGGCTCACGCCGCTTCAACCTATACACCTAAAGGTCCCTAGACTTTGAATAGTCCCTAGGCACTAGACTCTAGTGAGATCGGACATGCGTGGTATCACGAACATGCCGCCCGCCTTGAAAGAACGCTTTCAGAACTCAAGCTTTCGTGGATATTATGTGAACAATCTTCTTATAAACTGAATCATTTTTCTTAACATATAATTAAACAATTCTTTGAAATATCCATAGTCAGTCATGAATTGAAATAAATAACATATCACTTATAACTAATAAATGTCTAAGATGTAATTTGTAATACTCTTAGTGGTAATAAAAGTTGAGGTAAGTAACATTTGACTTATGACTAATAAATATCTGAATATTTTCTTCATAAACAACGAGATAATCATCTGATATATAATCGAGGTAAGTTTTAATACTAATTTAAACATAAACAATCAATATTATTTATCTGTTTCTTTCAAACTTCTTCAGGGATGGCACAGAGCTTGCGTACTGCTCTTTTAAAGGTGCCGGTCGCAGTTCGTACTGTGGCCACTCGGACGATACCATCTTCACCCGGATGGACTGCTAGGACTCGAGCCATGGGCCAATGTAGTGGAGGTGAGTTATCATCGATGAGTAATACGAGAGAACCGATTTTTAGATTGGTTCCATTCTTGTGCCATTTCGTTCTAGTTTGCAATGTGTTCAAGTATTCACGTCGCCAGCGCTGCCAAAAGTGCTGATGCAATTTTTGAAGGTGCTGCCACCTTGTCAACCGATTATCGGAAACATCATAATAATATTTCTGTGCAGGTGCGAGTAGTGAGTCTCCGATAAGGAAATGGGACGGGGTGAGAGCTGTCATGTCGCTGGGGTCGGATGATATAGTGGTAAGTGGACGGGAATTGAGGACCGCCTCTATTTCTATCAAAAGGGTGTTATACTCTTCATACGTGTATGTCAAGCCTTGAAGGGTTATTTTGAGATGCTTTTTTACGCTTTTTACCGCCGCTTCCCACAAGCCTCCAAAATGGGGAGATCGTGGTGGTATGAAATGCCAAGAGATCCTTTGCATGGCCAGCTTCCTTGTAATTTCCTCTCTTGATTGTGTTAGAAATTCGAAAACCTCGGTGAGATCTCGATTAGCGCCTACAAAGTTAGTTGCGTTATCCGAATAGATATGGGAAGGCGTCCCTCTTCTTGCGGCAAATCTTCGCAATGCGGCTAGGAAAGCCTCGGTAGTCAAACTGCTCACTAGTTCAACATGCACCGCCTTGGTACTAAAGCAGACGAATACGGCAACGTAAGCTTTAGCCATAGGTACCCCCTGCTAAAAAAAATCGATTCAAACTGATTGCAAACGATTGAATTGTAATCGTTTTCAATAGTTTTTAATGGGTCCAATTGTACAGAAAATTTCCGTCCGATTGAAATTGAATCGGATTGTATCGTTTTCAATGTATAATGTTTCCAACAGTAAATTGCGAATTGATATTGAACTGTTTTTAATTGTTTGGAATCGTACGACTATTAGACGAGGCCATGTATCAGATCTTATTGATAAAATACAATACGATGGGAATAAGTTTTAATCGTTCACATATATCCGGGAACATCAAAGAATTTGAATCGGAAAAAACAATTTGAATTCTAATAGTTTTCAATACGTACTGAGCACATTCAGTCATGAAGTGGTGCGAACTGTAAAATATCAATTGAACACCAATTGGAACGAATGGATGTCTTCTGAAAACCGAGCCCAATCGGATTCAATGTGAAAATGACTATCGGCGTTACGAATACAAAATTTGAGAGTTATCGGAATGAATATGAACATGACTATTCGCGTACCAATGCAATTACTGGTCAATAATTTCCAATCGTTCACGAATATCCGCGAACATTAAAGTAATTGAATCGGAAAAAACAATTTGGATTCTAATAGTTTTCAATACGTACTGAGCACATTCAGTCATGAAGTGGTGCGAATTGTAAAATATCAATTGAACACCAATTGGAACGAATGGATGTCTTCTGAAAACCAAGCCCAATTGGATTCAATGTGAAAATGACTATCGGCGTTACGAATACAAAATTTGCGAGTTATCGGAATGAATATGAACATGACTATTCGCGTACCAATGCAATTACTGGTCAATAAGTTCCAATCGTTCACGAATATCCGCGAACATTAAAGAAATTGAATCGGAAAAAACAATTTGGATCCGAATCAAAATGCATTCCTAAACTCAATCGAAATCGATGAAGAATATTATTTCCATTTCAGATTTACATAGAAGTCCAATTACTCACTTTCAATGTCAAGCGAGTTGTAAGAAGTTTAAAAACAGGTTCGAACCGAAGAAATACGGTTATTCTCGAATAAAATTGAATCAGCTTTGTAAGAACGGGAGTATCCTTACGGAAAAAACACTCGATTTTTGAGTGTATATCCTCAAAATTGAGCGTTAACACTAAATTTTTGGTATAAATGTTGATTTTTATGTGTATATTCTTAATTTTTGGTGTAGATTCTCAAAATTGGGTGTTGATTCTCAATTTTCTAGTGTAAACTCCCAACATTGAGAGTAAACCTTCAATCGTTGGGTGTAAACACTTGCTTATTGAGTGTGAATCCTCAAAGTTGAGGATCAACGCTGAAAGTTGGGTGTTGATTCTCAATTTTCTAGTGTAAACTCCTAACATTGAGAGTAAACCTTCAATCGTTGGGTGTAAACACTTGCTTATTGAGTGTGAATCCTCAAAGTCGAGGATCAACGCTGAAGGTTGAGGATTAATTCCAGAAGTTGAGAATCAACTCTCAACTTTAAGTTCTCCCGTAGGAAAAAGTTACATTGGCTTCCATTGACTTCCCAATGGAGCTCTAATGGTGACATCACCCAAACCAATGGTTTCGAATGTCAAAGTGGAACTTTAATGGCACTATTGCCTTTCATCTAAGGGCAATGTATGGCAAAATTTCATTTGCAAATGGCAAAGTATAATGGCATAAGCCGCACCATTCAATTACCATTTGAATGGAATCATGTCAACGCCATTGTCGAATGGTATACTTCCCAATGGAATTGATTGTGCCATTGGTTTGCCACTGCAATGGATTTCTACAAACTCCATTGTCGAATGGTAATGTCCAATGGAAGTAATTGTGCCATTGGTTTGCCAGTGTAATGACGTTAATTAAACTCCATTGTTGAATGGCAATATCTAATGAATATAATCGCACCAGTGGTTTGCCAGTGCAATGGAGTTGAATGTGAAATCTTTCATTACTGAGTAGTAAAAGATTCAATGGAAGTAATTCTGCCATTCGATTGCCACAGCTGCAGTGTGAGGGAGTTTTACAATTTTCATTGTCAATTGGTAATATACCTGAAGCAAATAATTGTGCCATTGTTTATTATGATGAAAAAATGTTATAAAACCAGAAAAAAATTTATAACAAATATTTTCATACAATTTCATGAACTGAGATCAAATTTGATACAATTCGGATGAATTATACATTATACCATTTGATAGAGGCGAGATCAAAACAATAATTATGTAGTATAATAATCGATAGAATTTGGTAGAATGTGATAGAATTCTATAATTTATTCATAGAGTTTTGTATCCATATTTACGAATTTTTCCGGGATACCAATTGGTATATTCTTGAAACAATCGAGTTTCCCCTTTAGTTTCTTGAATGAAAAAACGAATTTAAAGGGGACTAGCCACGTGACGTCGTCAGGCCCCAAGGTCGGGCGCCGAATCGGGCCATCGGCCATATTGCGCAGAATATCTCCCTGACACTGACTCTTCCAGTATCAAACAACTAGATCAATGTATATAATTATTCACAGAATCTTGTAACCTTGCCGATTAATTATTCCAATGGTTCAAAATGGAATGTATACCGCGTTTTGAATCTTCTTCCACCAGACTATACGTACATATAATGATTTTAGCAATATTACGACATCTATGTTCTATGGGCGGAAGGATCTCTGTCAGTTACCGGACGGCTCACGCAAGGACAGGAAGACTTTAATCAGAGTATGTATTTTTTAGAAATTGAACTTTCCAACACTTCTAGGAACATACTGTAATAGATGTTACATTTTCATCCCAGTGCAAGACAGCAACTAGCGAGAAGACTAGCCGCGCTGCCTCGTGAGGAAAATACTTTTTTGACATCGTTGTAATGATTTGAGCGATGGTTCGAGAGTTATGTAGTTCAATTTGGAGACGGTGACTCTTTTCTATACCGGAAAACAATATGTTATCCATGGCGCATAATTTAGATGATTCAATGCTTAGTATTCTCAAGACAAAATCTGTGAATCCACTGGTAGTAAAGACCCCAGTGAAACTTGGCTAAATAGTGATTTCATGTAGGATAATTTTGAAATATGAAAGATCAGATCTTTACAAGCATGTGTCTTCTCATTGAATCTTGGATCATGATAGTATGGGACTGAATTATAATTTTTCAATATCCTACGATAAATTTGAGACACAAAGAACCTTAAATGAACTCTTCCGCAGCCATTTGGTCAGGTTTGCAAGGTTCAGCATAGGTCCTTGGAGTTTGGCGGAGGGGTTTAACACCTGCTTTTGAGGATCTGACGTTTTACAGTACGACTATACTTTACAATAATAACCTTTTTGACATTTTGACACTAGAATCCTTCACTCGACCTCTCCGAAGGTTTTTCTTCACACGTTATAGTGTGAAATTATGAATTACAAGTACACAATATCTTGGTTTCGAAGCCCTGATCAAATTTGATCAACCTAATTTGCTTACGATTTCGTGAAAATCTACAAATTTATTGTAATATGGAATTCGAATTAGTAATATATATACCTATAAAGATATTAGATGAGATTTGGATAATTTTGTGTATTGATGCGAGGTACTAATGTATGATACCAAATCACACAAGTGCACCGGATTTGAGATGTCTAGTCGTTATTACCTATAAGATGTAATGAAAGATGGATAATATGTATTTGTGTAATGTTAGTATAATAAATTATTAATGAATAAATGAAATTATGTGATAAATTAATATTGATATTATAAGTATTGAACTAATTGTATAAGGTGTCAATCTGTGTCAAAAAATATTTTATCAATAATATGAAATGTGAAACTATAAATGCTTGAATAGAAGAAAAACGCCATTTGAATGGCGAATATCACCATCGGCTATCCATTCAGTACCATTCATAGAAAGGAGCCATCCAAATGGTGAATATTACCATTGGCTTACCATTCAGTACCATTCATGGGAGAAAACCATTTGAAATATGGCAAACATTGCAATGGCAAATATTACCTTTGGCAAAACGCCAATCGTTTACCATACATCCTTTTGAGAATGGCAATCAATGGCGAATTTTCAAATGGCAACCAATGTAACTTTTCCCTACGGGCTGATCTTGAACATAGAGAGTCAACACTCTAATATTGAGTGTCATTGAGGTTCAACTCTCAAGTTGAGAGTTAATCCTCGAGTTGAGGCTTAACTCTCAAGTTGAGGGTTGACATGGTAATTCAGCGTTTACGCTCAATTTCAGTGTTGACTCCCAACTTGGAGTACGAAATGATCGTCTAATTGAGTGTCCATTTGGGTGTCGTGATGAGTGTTAATTTGAGTGTTTTTTTGAGCGTTTTTTCCGTGAGGGTAGGATATGATGATTGAGATTTGACGAAGTAATTCGGTAAATTTGATTTTCAAAGTGGTGTTAATCTAATGTAATCTTGAGCTGTCCATATACCTATGTATGCAGACATATGTACACATATGTGTATATGTATACTATATACTACACATGTATTGGGGAATAAATAAAAACCACTGGTTTCTCTATCCAGAATCTTGATTTTGTTATATTACTTTCTAAATGGAGCCATATTGAAAAACAGTTGACTACGATTGAGTCTGAATCAGGAATTCCAAATAAAAAACATTTGAAAAAGTCCAATTTCAAAAGTACGTATACATTACGATTGGTTCCAAATACGGAATTTGCAATTAAGCTTAGGTTGGAAGTTCAATCTTTGGTAAGCGTATTGAAAACAATTGACGTTGAATACTTAATTTCGTATAAGAAACATTTCAGAAACCTAATTTTTTGTTCACCAATTCGTTACAATTAACGTCCAATAGTAAAGTTACAATTTATTTCAATTCAAAAGCCCTTTCTATACTTTTAGCATTCAAAACAATTGAGTTTCAATGAGATATTGACGATTAATAACGATTAACCCCTTTTCTGAACGAATAAAACCGCCTGAACACACATTCGGAACAATTACCTTGTAATACAGAACTTACAGTAGATTACAATTGGACAACAGTATGAATCGTTTTGTATTCGAAAATTACGAACAAAAAACGCGATTGGTTACAATTGACGTTTGCTCAATCGTTTTCAATCGATTTTTTTTAGCAGGGCCCTGCCTCTTCTCTTGTTTTCTCTGAGCTGGAATGGACCAGCGTAGTCTATCCCACATCGGTCGAACGGTCTACTGAACTCTTCCAGTCTTGCTTTTGGCAAATCTGCCATCATAGTTTTGATTGGCGTTGGTTGATACCGGAAACACTGCAGGCAATTTCTTGTGACCTTTCTAGCTTCTCGACGTCCAGACAGAGGCCAGTATTTTTGTCTTATTGAGTTCAAAAGAAGCTCCGGACCGCAGTGTAACAGTCGACGATGCTCTTGCTGCATGATTAATTCCGTTACGAAGTGTCTTGACGGCAAAACGATGGGATGTCGTTGAGTTTCTAGTATGTCCGCATGTGCTAACCGACCACCCACGCGAATGAGTTTGTCATCACCTAGGAATGGTTTCAGCGTGAGTAGAGTACTGTTGTGACTCAACTGTTGATGAGCTTGTAGTTGCTTGATTTCTAGCTGAAATCTTTCCTTCTGAACCATGCGTATTATGGAAGTGTCAGCCCTTTGTAGTTCTTCTACGGTCAACGGACCCACGTCGTGATTGCCCTTGGCCTTGTTGATCAACCTGTGACAGTAGGCTACGACGCGTAGTAGTTTGTCGTACTTTGAATATTTAAATAGGACGCTTAGCGGTGAGTAAGTTAATACTAATACTTGGATTTTTCGTTCGATGACTTCTTCTTGCTTGTAGACTGGCTGCTCAGGCCACACTTCTGTTGATAACCAATGGGGTCCTGCCCACCATAGTTGGTTGTCAAGCAATGCGTCTACTGGTACGCCTCGCGATAGGAGATCTGCAGGATTCTCTTTCGAGGGTACATGGAACCATTGGACTTCTGGAACAAGTTCCTGTATTTCCGCTACCCGGTTGGCAACGAAAGTCTTCAGCGTGTGTGGCTGAGTCTTGACCCAACTCAACACAATAGTAGAGTCACTCCACAGATGAGTGTATCTGACCTTTTCTCCCAAGGCCTTCCAGACGACGGTCATGAGTCGTGCAAGTAGTAATGCTGCGCTTAGTTCGAGTCTGGGTAGTGACACCGACTTGAGAGGTGCTACCTTAGACTTGGAACATAGCAGGTATGATGAGATTATTCCATCGATGTCTTGATAGGCACAGTAAATGCAGGCTCCGTACCCCTTCTCCGATGCGTCGCTAAATCCATGAAGGTCCATGTTCGGACCGGCATTCTTAGGATTTATATTCCGTGGGATTCTCAATCGATTTAGTTTAGGCAAGGCGCTATAATAATTGCACCAAATCGAGTAGAGTGATTGAGGTACTGACTCATCCCACGAGAGCTGTAGCTTCCACAACTCTTGCATAATCATCTTCGCGGTGATCATTATCGGACCGATGAGCCCCAACGGATCATAAATTCTTGCTATTTGTGATAATATGCTTCTTTTCGTAGGTTTCCACCCTTCTTCAACTTCGACGGTGTACTGCAGTGTGTCTTGTGCTGCGTTCCACAACAAGCCGAGAGTCTTCAATGTGTCTTCCATCTTCAGGATCATCAATTCGTCGGCTCGATTTTCCTCTTCTAGATGTTCCAACACCTTGGCGTCGTTACATCTCCACTTTCGTAGGGGGAACTTGGCTCTAGCCAATAATTCTTGAAGCTGTTTTTGTAACTCTTGAGCTTCGTTGAATGAGTCACAACCTGTTAATATGTCGTCCATATAACAGTCTTGTTGCATTGCTCTTGCCGCAAGGGGCAGTTCTGAGCCTTCTTCTCTAGCCACCTGTTTAAGGCACCGCATGGCTAGATACGGAGCACACGACGTGCCGTATGTGACCGTGTTCAGGGTGTACTCCTGTACGGGTTGATTAGGATCTGATCTCCATAATATACGTTGAAGATCTCTGTCTTCTTCTGCGATAAGGATTTGTCGAAACATCATTGCCACGTCAGCGGTGAGAACATACTGATGTGTCCTGAATCGCAGGATGATGTCGACTATGTCTTCTTGTAGGTTAGGACCAGTTAGTAACTTATCGTTCAACGAGGTTCTTAGTGAAGTTTTAGCTGAGCCGTCGAACACGACACGCACCTTTGTCGTCAGGCTCGTGGTTCGCACGACTGGCTGATGCGGTAAGTAGTATACCTCATTCGTAGACTTCTTTGTTTCCTCCTTAACAGGCGTCATGTGCCCTAACTCCTCGTACTCAGTTAGGAACCTCACGTACTCTGCTTTTAGTTCGGGCTCTGCTTGAAGCTTGTATTCTGTGCTCCTCAGTCTTCTTAGCGCTCCTTGTCTTGACTCTCCTAGTTCCACCGCTGGGTCCACAGGTAGTCGTAGTATGAATCTTCCTTCTGGCGTGCGCCTGACTGTTTCGTTGTAGTGCTGTTCGCACAGCTTTTCTTCCTTTGTTGGATATTTCTTGAGTGTTATTTCTTCCATTCTCCAATGTCTTTCCATCGCTTCGTCAGCACGTTGATTCACAGCTAGACAGTGTATTGCTATTCTTCCTTGAGGAGCGCTTCTCATCTCTCCTCCAATGACCCAGCCTAGTAAAGTCTTTTGGAGTATCGGTTGATCCTTACCCAGTCCTTCTCTTCCCACACATAACAGATGCCAGAATAGGCCTGCTCCGATAAGTAGATCGATTGCTCCTGGAGTGTCGTACTTAGGATCCGCCAGACGTATGTGTGGTGGAATATTCAGGACTTGGGTATTTATCTTGACTTGCGGTAGTGAGTCAGTAATAGAGTCTAGCACGAGACATTCTATTGTTGCTTGGTAACTATTGTGTAGTGATTTCAGCTTCACCGACACTGACTCGCTTATATTCGACCTGCTTCGGCTTACACCGCTTATGGGGATATTTACTTTGTTGCTTGGTAGCTTCAACTTGCTGAGGAATGCCTTGGTGATCAAGCTGGACTGAGATCCCGGGTCCAGAAGTACTCTACATCTCTTTGGATTTCCTTCCGCATCGAATACATGCACTTGGGCTGTCGAAAGGATTACTTGTGAGTGAGTTTTCTGCATATGGGTTACGATTGACGCTCCCTCTTCTTGGGTTTGGTTGATTGGAGTCTGCTCTTCCAATTCGTCTTGATCGTGAGAACAATAGGCTGAAACTGTGGCCTTCGTCTTCGATTCTTCTTTGCTTGATCTTGTCGTTGTGTCGCTCTGATCTGTAGCTTGTTCTCGTTGATTGCCACCATGGTAAGTTCCTTTTTCCATATGTAGCAGTGTGTTATGTTTTCTGGAACACCTTTTACAGGAGGATGAACTACAGTCTTGGGCATAGTGACCCTTTCTTAAGCAGTTAATGCAAAGATGCTTGTTGTTAGCTTCGCTTTGCCTTTGCGGGATCGTTAACTTGATAAAGCCTTCGCATCGGTTGATGAAATGTGAACCTTCACAATATCCGCATTGGGCAGTAGTTGCAGCTAAAGCAACTTTACCTTCTGACTTCTTGAAGTTAAATGGTTTCGTGTTGTTCTGCTTGGAGGCAGTTCCCTCGACGAGTTCCAATGTATGGCAGCGGCTCGTCAGGAATTCAATCCACTGTTTCATCGTGGGCATACTTCCTTCTTCTTTGTTGCCAGTGTAGATTTCCCAGTCTTTTCTGGTGTTGAAATCCAACCTGCTGCTTAGAATATGGATTAAAACGGTGTCCCATTTATCCACTGGTTGTCCAAGGGACTGCAGCGCCCTCATGTGCGTTTGAATCTTGTCGATGAATTGGCGCAGCGACGATAGACTTCCCTTAGTTACTGCTGTGAGGTCAAAGAGTTCCTTCATGTGAGTGTTTATTATTAACCTCTTGTTTTCATATCGTTGAGTCAGTAGTGACCATCCGATTTCGTAATTTTCTTCCGAAGTCTCCAAGGATTGAATTACTTGGAGCGCTTCATCTTTTAGCGAACTTCTTAGATATTGAAACTTTTGAACATCGCTGAGCTTCGTATTAGAGTGTATCAGCGACTTGAAGGAATCTTTGAATAATAACCATTGGTCATAGTTACCATTGAATGTTGGCAACGTCAAAGTTGGCAGTTTAACGTTGGTTCTTATCCCTTCGTCTGCGGGAGCTGCGCCTTGAGCTGGCGCATTGTCTGCTGGAGGTGGCGGAGGCGCTGGAATCTTCGCTTTACCCCTTTCGATGACTTCGAAATATTGATCTTCAAACAAGCGACGTGCTTCTTCAAACTGCTGCTCTAATTGGTGGACAGCTCCGAGATCCTGTTCTCCGTTTTCGTTTATTGTCTTGGATAGGGCGATAGCTTCTACGTCCGCTTGGATCGCTTCGAACGTATTCATTAACCCTTCAGCCCTACTTAATCTGTTGGGCAACTGCGATATCGTTGCATCTGTACATGTCTCAATGAAACTTTGGAATCTCGTGAGTTGGGCCTTAATTTGACCGCGTTTGAATATTAACTCTTTCAACTCAGTCATCTTGTCTTTTGTCGTCGTGAAGGAGTAGAAATTGGGACTTGGGATATAATTAGCGGGAAGGGAGTTTGAGACTCACTTACCTCTGCCGGTTACTTTCTGCTTCTGCAATGCCCAATCTCCTCTGAATTCCTTGTTGAACCCCCAGTCCGCGTTGACAGGCAGCTTCTTCTTGTTTGATGTGTCCGTGTCTACGAACGACGCTCGCTTGTGTGTGCGTGATCGACGCTTCCTTCTCGAATGTGTTCGTGTGTACGAACGACGCTTGCTTCTTCGATGTGTGTGTGTGTACGAACGACGCTTTCTTCTTGGATGTGTGCGTGTGTACGAACGACGCTTTCTTCTTGGATGTGTGCGTGTGTACGAACGACGCTTGCTTCTTCGATGTGTGCGTGTATACGAACGACGCTTTCTTCTTGGATGTGTGCGTGTGTACGAACGACGCTTGCTTCTTCGATGTGTGCGTGTGTACGAACGACGCTTTCTTCTTGGATGTGTGCGTGTGTACGAACGACGCTTGCTTCTTGGATGTGTGCGTGTGTACGAACGACGCTTGCTTCTTCGATGTGTGCGTGTGTACGAACGACGCTTGCTTCTTCGATACTTAAACTTCACTTTTAATTGTTAATTTAGATGAACATTTATGCACTTGTTCACTTAGACTTGTTGTTTCTTTGTTTCAGGTCGGAGCCGGGAGCGTCCCAAGCGTGTCTATGCCGGTTTCACTCGCGGTCACTTATTGTCTTTTATTTTCACTTTCTGGATCTACGAATCCACGCTCGAAGGATCATGTTTGTTATTGCGTTAATAAATGCTTATATCTCGTATCTTTTTGCTTTAATACCTTCTTTATTTATTGAAATAGATTATTGCGCGTTTTTGACGAGACGCGTTGTTCGCCATCTTCGTACAGAGCGAGTCTCGGCTCACGCCGCTTCAACCTATACACCTAAAGGTCCCTAGACTTTGAATAGTCCCTAGGCACTAGACTCTAGTGAGATCGGACATGCGTGGTATCACGAACAGTTCTTCGCGATTAATAGTGGCATTATCTCCGTTTGAAAAAGTAATACCAATTTCTGTTAGATTTTTATCATGAGAAGTTAATCGTCAGCGTCGCAAAATTTTACCATTGCAGAATCTTTTCCGCATCGCGATTAGAGGTTACTCATCAGCGTCGCAGATTTTACTATCGCAGATTCTTTTTCGCATCGCAATTTCTTCCAGATTCATATTCTTTTATACAAACCTCAGGAAGAAAGAAAAAATCGAAAGAAAGTATAATTCATCATTTTTGATTGATGATTCGTATAGTCCGTCAAATTTCAAACAATTACCAATTTCTGTTAGATTTTTATCATGAGAAGTTAATCGTCAGCGTCGCAAAATTTTACCATTGCACAATCTTTTCCGCATCGCGATTAGAGGTTACTCGTCAGCGTCGCAGATTTTACTATCGCAGATTCTTTTTCGCATCGCAATTTCTTCCAGATTCATATGAGAGTACCATCGCAGATTTTCTGTCGCATCGCAATTTGAGAGGTTAATCGTCAGCGTCGCAGATTTCACCATCGCAGATTCTTTTCCGCATTGCAATTTCTGTGAGATTCATATGAGAGGTTAATCGTCAGCGTCGCAGATTCTTTTCCGCATTGGAATTTCTTCCAGAATGAATATGATACGAATGTGAATATGAGAGGTTAATCGTCAGCGTCGCAGATATTACCGATTCTTTTTCGCATCGCAATTTCTTCCAGATTCATATGAGAGGTTAATCGTCAGCGTCGCAGATTCTTTTCCGCATTGCAATTTCTTCCCAGAATGAATATTCTTCCAGAATGAATATGATATGAATATGAATTTTCTTACAGATTCATACGAGAGGTTAATCGATTTTTTAGGTCAGGTTCGCAGCGACAGTTTTGACAGTTCAGCCGTAGGGTTGCAGTGACAGTTAGCTCTCAGCTCACCTCAGACCGATCCGGACTCGCGCAGCCAATCGCAGCACGAATAGAGCGGCTTCATCGTAGAATCGCAAACATCGACCATCAGCCGCGTTCGGGGTGGGACATGAACTTTTTTCTAAGGGGACTGGAAACAGCCTCACCAACCTATTAGCGTGAATTTTTTGTTGAGCCGGATCCAGGTGTGCGTCGGTCCACTAGACCCTCAGTCTATAATGCCTCCTCAGCTTTCTCCATCCTTCTCCATCGGACAGCCTCCTACCGGAATTCTTTTGCCCTATCCGCCATCTATTTTTGGAACACCCTACTAGATCTCGTTCGGGACTCAGTAACGCTCCAGGCTTTTAAATCAAGGCTTTTTGCCTATTTGCTAGACGTAGATCGGCAGCGAGACGCGGTTCCCAGGTCGAGGCTTTGATGTCCAGTGCGCCCGTCCACACTTCACCGTACCTATTATATTCATCTGTTTGTTCAAAAGTTCTTATATTCAGTATTTATTTATTCAGTATTTATTCAGTATTTATTTATTTCTTTGATTGTTATTATAGTTTCTATTAATATTCTTATCGCTATTTTGCCAAATATCACTTTCTCTCTTTTTCTCATCCTTCATACATCCTCTATCTCATTTTAGTTTCTTCATCTTCTCATCAGATCATGTCACTTATATTTTTTGGCAGAATCACTGTCATTCTTTTGGAAACAGGTGCTTCATCCCATCTTCTCAAATCATACTTATCTTTAAGTTCCTGATTTATGTTTTTACTCACGTTTCTATTATATTTATACTCTTTTCTACTTATTAGATACCTAGGGTGATGAGTCTAGCAGGCAGTCCCTGAGCTGTGTTGTATGGATTTCTCGCACTAGGCCTAAACGTAAACTGCGTGCAGTGTATTAGCTGCATCGCCTTCTGTCAGCCCCAATCTTTCTTAATCTTAATCATCTACTCCTCACTTTAGTATATAAGTGTTATTCTTTACTTATTCCTTTAATATATAAGTTTTATTTCTTTTGTTATTCATTATATATTTTATTGTACATTCATACGCTTTCCTAGGCACTTTGTCATTCTACGCTTGTCCATTTCTCTTTATCTTTCCTTTTTCATCAACTCGTTTACCACCCCCCCCCCCTCCCCCCTCTGATCATACGAGCTCACACCTTCCCCTCCTTCATCGTCTTTCCTACTTGGATTAATGTACTCCTATCATTTTCTCGTATCTATTTAAAGTGTTAAGTAAAATTCTTTTTATTTTATAATATGTCAAATTTCTGTAGCGAACATTGTACGGTTGCCCATAAGGGGAATGGCCCACTGGCGTACAAACTAATGACGTACAGTAGTCATGGCGCACCGAAATTTGACACACGAGACATATGACACACAAAACTTGAAGTCAAATTTCAGACTTAATTTTCCCGATGCGTGACATTTCGGCGCACGAGAAATGTGACGCACGACATTTCGGCATACGAGAAAAGTGACGCACGACATTTCGGCACACGAGAAAAGTGACATACGACATTTCGGCACACGGTACAAACGGCGCACGATGCAAACGCGAGTAAATATTTGGTATTGGCTGTAGAAGTTCGCCACAGTGCCCTTTCCTCCAAAATTTTTAACAAATTTTCGAAGAACATTTATTTTTGTGGAATTTTTGTTTTTTTTTTAAACGAAGTGCCTATATACACAGACAAAAGTTTGGCCAGCCAATCATATAACACACACACACACACACACACACACACACACATGATACAACGCAGACGGTGTTCTAAGAAGGCCGGTTAGAGTAGGTTAGGCTAGCCACTGAAGGTTAGAAAAAGTTAGGCCAGCAAATCATACAACACACACACACATGATACAACACAGACGGTGTTCTAAGAAGGTTTAGAAAAAGTTAGACCAGCCAAATTTTCATTGTCTCAGACACCTTCTATGTGCAAGTATTTTGTGGGATGTTTGTACCGTGTGCCAAAATGTCGTATGTCACTTTTCTCGTGTGCCCAAATCTCGTGCGTCACTTTTCTCGTGTGCTGAAATGTCGTGCGACACTTTTCTCGTGCGCCGAAATGTCACGCATCGGGAAAATTGAGCCTGAAATTTGACTTCAAGTTTTGTGTGTCATATGTCTCGTGTGTCGAAGTAGCGTGCGCCACTTGGATTGGTGTGTCAATTTTCCGTGTGTCATTTTTCAGTGTGCCATTGCACCGTGTGTCAAACTTCGGTGCGCCATGACTACTGTGCGTCATTAGTTTGTGCGCCAATAATACCATCTCCCCATTAGCCTAAATTATAGGCCACGGCATAAAAATAAATAAACAAACAAACAAACAAACTGTCGGTAAACAGCGCGATTAGGGGCGCCATCTGTTGGGTGACGTAAAACAGAGCTGCTCCTTCGGTAAAACAGACACCCGATATTACCGACTGTAAGTAAAACAGAGCTACCCGACCGCATTTCCACGAAAGGCCATATTTTGAGGGGGCGGGGTATGATGGCGCCAGGTAGGTGGGTGGGCACAAGGCCCATAGCAAGAATGTCACGAGGGTGTGCGAAACGAGCAGCGGGCTCTGGTGCGGTAAATTTGAGGGATTTTTCCCCTCCCCGTGAAGAGAACGTCGATTGTAGGTAAAGTCTTTCGATCGATGGTAACGAACCGATTGCCGGTAAAGTCTTTCGATCGACGGTAACGAAACGATTGCCGGTAAAATCTTCCGATCGATGGTAATGAACCCTTATCGACTACCGTTTGTGCTCTGCCTTACCCAAAGTCGATCGCTGCCACCCCCGGCAGCAGAGTTGTGAAAATTGTAATTAAATATTTTCAAATTACAAATTACAAATGTAATTTGTGATTAAACTTTTTTCAATTACCCATTACAAAACTAATTTGTAATTAAACTTCTTTGAATTAGCCATTAAAAATGTAATTTGTAATTCAACTTTTTTTAATTACCCATTAAAAATGTAATTTGTAATTCAACTTTTTTGAATTACCCATTAAAAATGTAATTTGTAATTAAACTTTTATCAATTATCCATTACAAATGTAATTTGGTAATAGAGTAAAAATTTCACAAAAATTCGATTTGTAATGTGTAATGCAAGAAGTTTCAATTACAAATTACATTAATTGAGAGAATTTCAATTACAAATTGAAAATCCGTTTTGAATTGATTGAGTAAATTGTAATTGAAAGAAATTTAATTACAAATTACACTTTTGATGGGTAATTAAAAGAAGTTTAATTACAAATTACTTTTGTAATGGGTAATTCAAAAAAGTTTAATTACAAATTACATTTGTAATGGGTAATTAAAAAAAGTTTAAATATAAATTACATTTGTAATGGGTAATCAAAAGAAGTTCAATTAGTAGTAGTAATTCTTTATTTCGGCTTGCCATTGGCGTCAGCCCTCCAAAATAGCTTCCATAATACACATCATTTCTTATATCTAAGTATTATCTATCTCCATCTCCGTGTCCCGATTTCCTACCCGTTGTATTCGTAAGAAGATGATAACAAAAATAAAAAAAATAGTTGAAGAGTAGTTAAAGATCTGGAGATATACTCTCCTACTCTCTTGGCCTATGTGGATAATCAGCGTAAGAAAACAATATAACAATATAAACATATAAAAATATAACTATATTTCACTTAAATAATATATAAACTATATCAAAATATAAAAAACAAAAATTCAAAATCACATAATACAATACTCATTGAGTGCTAAGTACAAGGGATCTGTGGCTACTGCTAACTGGATATTTGGCTATATGCATCGGAGCTTCCTATTGCGGTCTTCACTTCCCAGATTGCCGACAGGCCGTAGCCTGTGTTGCTTGGAGTCTGCGACCTTGGTTGGTGGACCATTTCCTCTGCTGCTTTGCCTTGACTGTAACCTGCCTTGCCTTCCTCACACCTTCCCCGCCCTTCCTTCCTCCCTTTGTACCCCCTCCGTCCGACCGTCCAGGTGAGGGGTCTACCCCTCGGCTCACCCGTCCGCCCGCCCTTCTCGTGCCATCTGCTCGTCCCTTTCTCTTTCGCGCTGCCTCGCCTTTTCTCTCCTTGCCCGTTCCAATCTCAAGCCCCAGTCCGCTCCTCTCCCGTCTTCTCCGAGTAGCTCTTCTACGCTTCCTTCCCACCTCAGCTCCTCTACGCAGCTGCTCGTTAGGTGTTCCAGTGATTCTATCCCTCCTTCGCAGATCCTGCAGCGTCTTTCGTTCTCCTCCAGCCAATACTTGTTGCTATTTTCTTCGTTACCGCACCTCAGTCTGGCCATCGTTCTTACCCTTCCGTCTCTCCTGTCGCTGCAGTTCCTTATGTATTGCGGGATCCCCTCGGTCCTCACCTGGTTATACCTGGGCACGCTCCTCGACTCACTCAACTTCGCCCGTCTTTCTTGGCTCTGTCCGTCTCTATCTCTCTCTCCTAGCTCTCCTCTCACCGATCCTCCTTGTTGTCTTCTGGCTTCTACCCAAGCGGTACTCACTCCACATCGGTTCAGGTACCTTTCTCTTTCTGAGCTCCATCTAGTTAATTCTCCCTCCCTGCTGTCTCTTGCCGTTTCTCTCCTGCACTCTCTGGGTAGCCTCTTCGTTTCCTCGTTCTCGATTCTTTCTTCGAACTTAATCGCCCTGCTGCCCGCCGTCACTCTTATTTTGTCTCTTTTCAGTTCTTCTCTGACTATATAACCGGGCGTGGATCGCTCCACTCCTATTATCCACCTTAAATATCTTTCTTGCAGACTCTCCACCTCCTTTCTCTCCTCCCACCCCCAGATTTCAACCCCGTATAGCATAATGCTCTTAATTATTGTGTCAAAGAGTTTCAGCCGCCACTTTACGTCCGCCTTGAAGTTCTTCTCGCCGATACTCCAGATACTGCCCATGGCCATCCTTGCTCTCCTTACCCTTTCTTTAACGTGTTCACTCACTCCTCCGTTTCTCATGACCTTGAATCCGAGGTAGTCCATAGTGTTTGTCTCTTCCAGCTCTCTACCGTCCCAGCTCCAGTTAATTTTTCTTCTCCTTCCTCCGCCTTTTCCGCAGACCATCACCTTGGTTTTTTCAGTGTTTACGACCAGCTTCTTTCTGCTGAAGAACCTCTCCGCCCTCCTTAACATCGCCTCCATCCCCTCTTGTGAGTCTGCCATGAGAACTATGTCGTCCGCATACCCTAAGGTCCAGATCTTTTCCCTTCCAACCACTACTCCGCCGTCTTGTCCTCTTCTCATTACCCTCTCCAGGTCTGACACATAGATGTTAAATAGCGTCGGGCTCAGCGGACACCCTTGACGCACTCCTTTGTCCACCCAGAATACTTCTGACATTTCTTCTCCTATCCTGACTCTACACCGCGTCTCCCTGTATATCTCTTTGACGGCTGCTATTAGGTCCCGGCTGGCATTTATTCCCTCCATCGCTTTCCACAGCACGTCTCTGTCGAGCTTATCGAACGCGGCCTTTAGGTCAATGAAGACTAGGTATACCTTTCCTCTTTCTTTCTTTATTCGGCTGTGTACTATCTGGTTCAGGGTATAGATGTTGTCGAGGGTTCCCCTGCCTTTTCTGAACCCTGCCTGTGTGTCTTCGAAGCCATCGTTATTCTCTATTTCTTTCAGGAGTCTTTTATTCAGGATGGAGGCATATACTTTATACGCTGTTGAGGTGAGAGTTATCCCTCGGTAGTTTTTTGTTTCCTCCGTACTTCCCTTTTTATGTACTGGGATGATCACCCCGTCTCTCCACTCCTCTGGGTATCCTTTTCCTGTCCAGACTCCCTCGATCACTTGCCAAAGTTTTGTGCTTAGCTTCGCTTGTCCGTACACCCACGCTTCGTTCCTTATTTCATCGCTTCCCGCCGCTTTCTTCAGCTTCATCTTCTTGAATTGTTCCAGCACTTCTTGCTCTTCTATCCCCCCTTGCGTACCTCTTCCCACGTCCTCCACCCCATCCGCTGACGTTGGACGCGTTTTCTTCCCTTCGAGGTTGTTCGTGAAGAAGTCCACCCATTCTTCCATCTTTATGTTTTTGCTTACTCCCGTTTTCTTCTTCCGCCAGGTATTTATATATTCCCACGCCTCGGACTCAGTTCTGATGCGATCCAGCTTCTCCTCCTCTTCTTTCTTCCACTCCATCCTTTTCTTTTCGCATAGCTCCTTGTACTCCTTTCTCTTATTTTCAAATGTCTCCTGTTCCCTGGTGACCCCGCCCTTCCCTGTTTTCCTCCATTGGGCACTCAGTTCCTTTTTCTTTCTGCGGCACTCTTTGTCCCACCAAGCGTTCTTCCCGATTCTCCACCTCTCCTTCGGCTCCCTCCAGACTGTCGCTTCTTTCACCGCACTGCTTAGTTCCCTCCATCCTTGGCACGGCTCGTTCTCCCGCCAGGCCACCGTCTCTAGCACCTTCCTGAATTCCCCCACGTCTTCTTCTTTCCAGCACTGTACTTTCCTCTTCTTTATCGCCTCCTCCACCCTTGACGTTTCCTCGCTGAGTGTGACTACCAGCGGTTGGTGGTCGGAGTCCGTTCTGTCTTCTACGGTTAGCCCTCTTATTTCGTCCCAAGACTCTTCGTTAACCAGTGCATAATCTATCGTTGTCCGGTGTCCACCTTTGTTGTAGGTAATTGCCCCCTTCTCATCGCCTGCCACATTGCCGTTCAGCACCGTCCACCCTCTACGTGCCATAAGTCCTAGGAGCACCTCTCCCTCGGCGTTCTTTACTTTATCTTCCGCCCCTCTTTCCTGGCTTGCCCCTGTTCCATCCGGGTCCGCTCTCCCCCCTTCCGTCCCTATTCTGGCGTTAAAGTCGCCCCCGATTACCGTCTTTCCCTCCACCGTCTCTTCTCCCAGCAGTTCCTCCAGATCGGCGAGCTTTTCCGCTTTTCCTCCCCCATTGTATACTGTCACAATGCTCCAGGGTTCCCCTGCTAGCATCAGCGTCCTCTTCTGGATGCCCTCTGTCTCAGTGACTGTCTCATTCTTCGCTACGAGTTCGTTTCTGATACCGGTAATTATTCCCCCCATTGCCCTTCCCCTCCTCGCTTCTCTCTTAGCCGCCTGCACCTTCCACGACCACCCCTTTGGCAGGTTCTTTTCCCAGCGCGGCCAGTCTTTGTCCTCGATCCACGTCTCCACTAGCCCGATCGCATCGAATTCTCCTAAGAACTCCCAGAATTCTTCGTCTTTGTTGTTGCACCCTGCTACATTCCAGAAGATCACCTTGCATTGCTTCGCCTCTCCTTCGTCCGTCGCTCTCACATCTCCATCCCGTTTCCCGTCTCGTTTCCCTCCCCCCTTGCCGTCTTTTCCATGAATTCTGCAATCTGTTTGTCGAATCTCGCGCCCGCCGTTTTTCTCCTGAAGCACCACTTGTAGGCCTCATTGTCGACCCATAACTTGCAGTAGCTCGTCCCCGTTTTGTGGCCCATCTTGCTCAGAACTTTCGCCTTGACCACCAGGATTTTTTGTATCGCCCTCTCATTCCTTGTAAGGTCATCATCGATGTACACCTTACGTCCCCCTAATTTCTTCTTCCCCTGCATGACCTTCATCTTTTGCTCCCAGGTCCATATCTTCGCTAGCACCATGCTTCCTTTTTCCCCAGGGATCCCGTGGATTTCCACTATCTCTACCTCCTCCCCTGCCGCTAGGTTGATGGCTTCCCTCGCTACCTTTATCTTGTCCGTCGCCTCGTCTATTTCTTTCCCTCTGACGATTACGTTCCTTTTTCTTTTCTCTCTCTCCGCTCGTTCGTTCTCCGCTTCTATCGTTCTCAGCTTCTCTTCTAACTCGCAGACTCTCTCCTCATCCCCTTGGGCCGCACTGCTGCTGGCCATTTGCTCCACGGTTTTCTCCCAGGTTTTGCGGGACTCTTCTTTCTCCGCTGCTTTCTCCTTGAGCTTTGCCAGACCTGCGTCCACTTTTTCATCCATCTTCTTCTCCCAGTTTCTCCTCGCTCTCTCCTCCCTTTCAGTCCATTCTTCTCTTTCCTTTTCCATCCTTCTGATTTTCTCTTCTAGTTCTGCTTTTTCGGCCATCCACGATTCGCACGTCGCCTCTAGCTTAGTCGCTATTCCCGCTATCTCCTTTTTTATTTCCTTCCATCCTTCTTCTGCTGCCCTACTGTCCGTCTCTCTTGTTTTGCTCGCCTCCGCCTTCATTTCGTTCAGGGTGGCAGTCGTCTCATCCATTCTTTTTAGCATCAGCTGCAACATCTGCTCTATGCCGGACGTCTCGCCGGACTCCACACCTTTGCCCGCCTCCTTCGGGACCCCTGCCTCGGTGTCCGTCATCCCGGTATCCTCGTCCTTCACAGGTGATCTGGGGGTAACCGTGCTTTTCCTAAAGAATGGGGAGTCATACACACTTTGTTCATACACACGAAGGGTATCTTGTAGCCCTTCAGGGGACCCTCTCCCGGGCTATCTCTGCTTTTCCTCTTCCCCGTCCGCTCCTGACTGTCCTCCTTGTCTCTATCTCCTTTTCGCCAGAAGTCTCTTATATCTTTCTCTGCCCCACTCCAGCTGTTTGCTCTTTCTTTCAGCCCTTCCCACCTGGCTGCCGTCGGCGGCCTCCCTACCCTCCCACTAACTTTCCTCTCCGTTGGCACTGCTCTGCTCGATACCGGTGTGTCCTGTGTCGCCCCCTGTGTGTCCCTCTCGATTCCTTCTTTACCGACTGTTGGACTGTGTGCTAGCGTCTCGTGTGTCTTTTGACTCTCTTCGCTATTCATAGTCTATGCCCCAGCCCTCTAGTCTGTCTTCCTATTCTCCCGCGCTTTTCACTAACCTCTTTGCGCCTTCCGTCTTTTCTCGTCTGGCCGGCGTTATCTCTGTGCCCTTGTGCCGTAACTGCGGCGCCTCCTTGGCTCTGCGGCTCACCTTTGTCGTACTGATCTTTCTCCCGTTCGCTGCTCTCTCCTCTTCTTTCAGCTTTCGAATTCGCTTGGGACACTTATCACGCTGCTACTTTCAAGAAGTTCAATTACAAATTGCTTTTGTAATGGGTAATTAAAAAAAGTTCAATTACACATTACAAATGTAATTTGTAATTGAAGTTAATTCAATTACACATTACAAATGTAATTTGTAATTAAACGCGTAATTTAATTACAAAAGTAATTCGACGCTCACAACCCTGCCCGGCAGTACGCTCTCGAGGTAAAACAGGGCTACTCGGTCGGTAGGACAGTGTGATCCCTAGGTAAAACAGTGTGATCCTTGGGTAAAACAGAACGACCCCGAGGTAACACAGTATGATCCCAGGGTAAAACAGGGCTAATCGGTCGGTAAAACCTGAACCGACTGTAGGTAAAACAGAGTTACCCCCGGTCGGTAAATAGCACGGATGCGAACCCCCTCAGTCGGTAACAGGGATCTATGTCCAGAACCCCCACATTATATCTACTTATGCCCATACATTGCATCGTTATCACTCATCCCTTTCCTCGCCTCGTTTCGTCGCGTCTTCTTCCTTCTCTCCTTTCTCACTTTCTTCTTTGTCCCCTTGTCTTTGCCGCCTCCTGTTTATCTTCCTGTCTTTCAAAGTCTTTCTTTAGTTTCTTTCCATTCATTCTTTTTCTTGTTCCCTCCTTTTTTTTATTCCACTCGCTTTCTGTCTGTAATAACACCTAGCGTATCATACAATTAGTAATTTCAGAGCTTTACAGGAGCATCTGCGTTACAATCAGCTGTCCCGTATAAACAAAGCATCTACGTATTAGAATAATAAATTTAATCATGAGAATTTATTCCATAACAATATGGTGTGTAATTTTTTCGCTATAACAGTTGAGCTGTCAGTAAAGCAATATCACTCTTACCCTTTATCTTTCATGTATTCTTCGTCAGCAAGTTATTGAAGGCTAGTGCGCACTACACCGCAGCGAAACCAAGCTGATCTGCAGCAAATTTGTTTGTATACATGCTTTTTCATAGGAGTCTGCCATCTTGTCGGCTGCAAAGAATTTACATAAGAACGCGTACATGTCAGGTGTTACTCCTCACCCATTGCCAGTCTTTCGACATCCTGAACAAAAAAAAAGATAGAATTATGTCTAAGGAAATGTTGTAAATGAATTCATAGGCATTTATATTTGATATAAATGTTGTACCTTTTATTTGTATAACAATGAGAGTGGTTCAGTTACAGTCAAGTTTACAGTGAGTTGCATTATTTCTTATGGCTCTTTGCCTAGTCAAACGTTAATGGCGGCGGTCACCTTCCTCAGCATAGTGGCGACATCTATCTTATATTTTAGTACATATATTGAACATATAACAGGTAATGCGATTTTTTTCGTGAAATGCAAGCAAACTTGCCGACTACTGATGACCACCGTAATCTCCCTGTTGTTGTCCCCCATATGAGCATATATTTCACGGCCCAGACGTCTTCGGCATCCTATGAATTGTTTTGGGCATTGTTTTGGGATTGTCCATGTTTCGCCCTAATTGTGAGCGAGGTAAAGATCTGCGCCGAAAAGAAGATATGTATGTAATATAGGTTGATGTACGTGTCGCAATGTGTAATGCCTGCACGAACGTGTGGCATTAAAGGCTTACCTTTTCAGTTGACGAGTAAAACTCGAAGTAGGCATGTGCCGGTAGAGTGACATTCTTCAAATAAATATTATTTTTATCAACTAAATCTTACTACTCCAAAATCATCAACTGCATAACGACATTAACGACGAAATTGTAATGGTGGTCAACATAGTTGCGAGCGGCCAAGAGTGGAAGGGGATATGACGTACTACAATGTTCAGGGACAACGCTATCCCTCTTTTAATTATTATATATTAGTAAATAAGTACCTGAAAATTCTTGTCCAAATTATGAAATATTTTCCAATCGACTGTCAAAATTATTTAGAATCGATTCATCGGAAGAACGGTGAATTCGATTAATCTGTCTGCCAAATATACGCCTCATCAATTTTTGTTAACTACTATAAATTACTGATTGTTTTCCAAATTATGAGAATGGTTTTCCAAATTTGTCCAAATGATTTCCGAATTACTGGAGACATTTATTTACAGATTGGTTAATTTCGTCTGCCAAGTATACGGTGGTATTCTTCTCGCCGTCGCCAGCTGCGCGATGTTCATCTTTTTTCTGTCTTTTTCACTCATTCTTCACGGAAATGCGAGTTTTATATTATGATCGGATTCGTCGATTGATTACATCAATAATCGATAAAAGTAAAACAATTAGGTACCTATAGCTGCATATGAATGTGAAGATGGAAGTTTTTTTTTGTTATCTTCTGTGACTTTGGCGATGACCAATTTAGGCGACAAAATTTAATAAAACAAATCGCGTGTCTAATGGCATAAGGTCGTAAGCGCCAAAAACGCGATTTTGGTGCGGCAAAAGGTCGTATAATTTTTTTTCCACGCCATTTGCTCTGAAAACGGCCAAAACGTATGAATCAATTGAAATGACGAGATCGAAAAATGTAAGTGCAAAAGGTCGTAAGTTTGGCAGATACGTCGTTCTTCCATTACAATTTTGAAGGAAAAATAAAAAACAACGTAAAGGCAAAACGTCGTAAGCGCCATTTTTTTTCATGGTTTTTAATGATTTTTCCAAATAGCTGTAAAAACTCGTGAAACGCAAAGAAAAAATCGAAACTGACGTAGTTTCGAAAAATTCGATGAAAGAAATCGCAGTTAAAAGCAGAAGGTCGTAAGCGCCATTTTCATTTTTTTCCATTTTTCATAATTTTTATAAATAGCTGTGAAAACTCGTAAAACGCAAAGATAAATTGAACGAACGACCATTTAAAAAAATTCGATAAAAAATATTGGTAGTTAAAAACGTCAGCGCCATTTTTTTTTTATTTTTCATGATTTTTCCAAATAGTTGTGAAAACCCGTGAAACGCAAAGAAAAATCGAAATAGAGAACGTTCCGAAAAATTTAATAAAAAAAAATTCGAAGCTAAAAGCAGAAGGTCGCAAGCGCTATTTTTTTTTTTCATTTTTCATGAGTTTTTCAAATAGCTGTGAAAACCCGTGAAACGCAAAGAAAAATCGAAATAGAGAACGTTCCGAAAAATTTGATAGAACAAATTCGTAGCTAAAAGCAGAAGGTCGCAAGCGCTATTTTGTTTGTCATGAGTTTTTCAAATAGCTGTAAAAACTCGTGAAACGCAATGATAAATTGAAAGAACGACCATTAAGAAAAAAATTCGATAAAAAATATTGGTAGTTAAAAACGTCAGCGCCATTTTTTTTATTTCTAATGACTTTTCCGACTGGTTGTGAAAACCCGTGAAATGCAAAGAAAAATCGAAATAGAGAACGTTCCGAAAAATTTGATAAAACAAATTCGTAGCTAAAAGCAGAAAGTCGTAAGCGCTATTTTTTTTCATTTTTTTTTTCATTTGTCATGAGTTTTTCAAATAGCTGTAAAAACTCGTGAAATGCAAAGATAAATTGAAAGAACGACCATTAAAAAAAAAAAAAAAAATTCGATAAAAAATATTGGTAGTTAAAAGCAGAAGGTCGTCAGCGCCATTTTTTTTATTTCTCAGGATTTTTCCAAATAGTTGTGAAAACCCGTGAAACGCAAAGAAAAATGGAAATAGAGAACGTTCCGAAAAACTTGATAAAACAAATTCGTAGCTAAAAGCAGAAGGTCGCAAGCGCTATTTTTTTTTCATTTGTCATGAGTTTTTCAAATAGCTGTAAAAACTCGTGAAACGCAAAGATAAATTGAAAGAACGACCATTAAAAAAAAAAATCGATAAAAAATATTGGTAGTTAAAAGCAGAAGGCCAACTTACGACCCGCTTTGCACTTACATTTTTCGATCTCGTAATTTCAATTTATCTATACGCTTCGAACGTTTTCAGAGCGATTGGCGTGAAAAAGAAAAAATTGTACGACTTTATGCAATTCTAAACAGCAAAACGTCGTATAATGGCGCTTACGTCCTTATGTCATTAGACACGCGACACACGTTACCAATTTTATGTTCATCGCCTACGTTAAGTTATCGACGTGGTAGGGGGTCTACTGCTGTGTATAAATACGACGGATCGGACGAATTCTAACCAGACACGAAGTAAGTGGCTACCTTCAACATGAACAAGATCGTCTGCCTTCTTGTCGCCTCATTGCTGTGCGTGGGTGTTACCAGCGGTAAGTTACAGCCAATAGCACATGCTCGAACGTTCTATTTTCCGAAACAATGAAACCTCACTTATACTTATTTCAATCGGGTACGCTAGAAAATACATACATATAAGTGAGAATAACGTAAAAAAAAACTAATTGAGAGTCAAGTGGTTCGATAGCTTCCACGTCATCATTGCAATTATCCACGCACATCATCAACAGGTGAAAAAAACCTGTTCTGTAGATAAACGTAGAAATATTTTTGCATCAAGGAGTAAAATATTCTCGATACAACAAGGATACAATATTCAACTGAGAATATTTGAATTATTGATTTCAATTCCAATAGCCAAACTGGAACTCATGGACGTATATCGAAAGCAATCATTTTTTGAAGTGTTGTGTCACAAAATATCGCGTGTCCAATGACATAAGGACGTAAGCGCCATTATACGACGTTTGGCTGTTTATAATGGCATAAAGTCGTACAATTTTTTTTCCACGCCAATCGCTCTGAAAACATTCAAAACGTATCAATTGAAATTACGAGATCGAAAAATGTAAGTGCAAAGGGTCGTAAATTGGGCGGATACGACCTTCTGCTATTGACTACCAATATTTTTCATCGAATTTTTTTTAAATGGTTGTTCTTTCAATTTATCTTTGCGTTTCACGAGTTTTTACAGGTATTCAAAAAAAAAAAAATCATGGGAAATACAAAAAATCAAAATGGCGCTCACGACCTTCTGCTTTTAACTAACAATATTTTTTATCGATTTTTTTTAAATGGTCGTTCTCTCAATTTATCTTTGCGTTTTACGAGTTTTTACAGCTATTTGAAGAAATCATGAAAAATGAAAAAAAAACTAGCGCTTACGACCTTCTGTTTTTAACCACCAATATTTTTTATCGAATTTTTTAAAATGGTCGTTCTTTCAATTTATCTTTGCGTTTTACGAGTTTTTACAGCTGTTTAAAAAAATCATGAAAAATAAAAAAATCAAAATGGCGCTCACGACCTTCTGCTTTTAACTAACAATATTTTTTATCGATTTTTTTTAAATGGTCGTTCTCTCAATTTATATTTGCGTTCTACGAGTTTTTACAGCTATTTGAAGAAATCATGAAAAATGAAAAAAAAAACTAGCGCTTACGACCTTCTGTTTTTAACCACCAATATTTTTTATCGAATTTTTTAAAATGGTCGTTCTTTCAATTTATCTTTGCGTTTTACGAGTTTTTACAACTATTTAATCATTAAAAATCGTGAAAAAAAATGGCGCTTACGACGTTTTACGTTTACGTTGTTTTTTTTTAAACCTTAAAAATTGTAACGAAAGAACAACGTATCCGCCCAACTTACGACCTTTTGCACTTACATTTTACGATCTCGAAATTTCAATTGATCCATACGTTTTGGCCGTTTTCAGAGCGAATTGCGTGAAAAAAAAAAAATATACGACCTATTGCCAGCAAAATCGCGTTTTTGGCGCTTACGACGTTATGCCAATATTAGACACGCGATATTTAACAGCACACTTAACATTTTTGTTTTGTAGCACGTGTGTTCTGCAGGTAAGATTCATTGAATCGTTAAAAATAAAAACTATGCGTACGTCATCACGATATGGATAAAATGTGTTTTTTGAACGTTATGCTCTTTGTTTAGAACCATTTTATTCTCTACATTTTATGCTATAATACACGGAATGTTCAAACCATTTTCAACATGTCAGGTTCCACTCGATTCGTCAAGTATTGTCATGATATCCTCATTTTTTTTTTTAGGAGTCGACCCACCCGAGTTTGGCATAATCAGAAGTAAGTTAAAGATACAGAGATTTTCGATAATGACAGATATTCACTTGTTGTTCGAATTTAGCTCAAGCGAGTAGAGCATCGCGGAATGACGACTTAATCACAGTCCTCTTTACTTAAATTTCAGTTGCCGTGATAGGTGTCCAAAACACACTGGAACTTCATGTCACCCGTGCTAAAGAGTTATTGTCCCAGGGTAAGTTCAAAAAAATGTCACCCAATGAAGTTATTCGAGTCATAGCTACTAAGGCATGCGTCAAATATTGACAAAGTCCAATAGTGTGATGATGTACTTATTTTATTTTCAGATAGCGAATCCCAGCTGACCGACGCAGACGTTAGTAAGTGATAAGTGGAAACACTTACTTGACCAATTTATACATCTACCAAAACGCTCGAATTATCTTCGTCTCCTATGATATGATGATATACTATAATATGTTATCGTCGAGGTGGCGAATTGCCACACGGGTAACAATATTTGAGTACACGACTTTGCCTGCAAAGTTAAAAAAATTTGTGTGTGGTGCCGATAAGATCCTTCCCTTCAATATTTTTGTCTCCGTATTCTGGAAAATCAATCCGTTTGATATTCAGGACCTCTCTATTTCTACTTCAGATGCTGTGATGAGTGCCGGAACCAATCTCGAAAACGCTGTAACTTCTATCCTAGGGGGTGGGAGTGGTGAGTTGAAGACGAGTTTTACCCTTTAAAAATGTTTTTGTGATCTAGGTACTGTTCGCTTCACATATCAGGGTGAAGTCAAGAAATTGTTTTAATTGACCGAGATTTTCTATTTTGATTCTTCATATTTAATTATTTTTTTCACCTATTGCAATTATATCATGCGTCAATTGGTGAATTTCCACTCTGTCATGATACGCCTATTTTAGTTTCAGTAAACAGACCAGCAATTGCTGCCGGATTTGCGAGTAAGTGACACTCATTCGAAAAATACATCAAGCCTATAGGCTATAGCTATAGCTTGATTTTCATCCAGCTGTTTTTAGAACTGAGTGAGAGTCGGAAACGACTTGATCATAACCTCTGTATTCCAATTTCAGGTTCTCTCAACCCAGTAAGAAACAAAATGATAACCTATGTGAGACGATTTGGACAGACAGTCCGACGTGAGTTGAAGATGATTGTCCCCATCTAGAATATCGCGCCTCAATTAACATTTGAAAATTGTCTAAATTATTGAGGTATCTTTCAATTTCCAGATACCCCCGAACACAACGCAGCTGCTGTGACCATACTTCTTAAAGTATTCAAGGGGTTAGAGACCCAACTCACTACAATTTTGGATTTTGCTTTGCTTACCCGTAGTAAGTTGGTAACAATCGTACCATTAGAAATATCATTGTCATACTGAGATCTTTCGTTTGCCACAAACCAAATTCCAATGAGGCTTTCATAAATTGATCTATTTTCTTAGCCTCCAGTTAGGCAAACGTATTTGATACTCAACATCCGATCCCTGATTTCAATTGTACCACCTGCACCAGTTTAGTACTGCTAAACTGCGATCCTGAATATTTTGGCTTTTTATATTATTTCCAACACCAACTAAAATATGATGATTTCTTAAATTATACTTTCAATGTGTTCTGGTAATTGCCATTGAATCGTAATTTCACTTTCTCAGGTAGGAGATCTGGATAATCATAAATCTGTCACATCCAGCAGATTAACTGCGCGTTGACCGCCCAACACTTTTTATATTTATTATATTAATTATATTTTAGTCTTAGATACAGCGGGTAATACAGATCCCGAAGGAGCTTCTCTGTAAATAGTATATTGTGCACCAAGGGAGCAAAGGACGTTTTCACTCCCGAGCGTGGAGTTGCCACCCGAGCCGAAGGCGAGGGATAGCATCCACCGAGGGAGTGAAAAGTCCGGCGACCGTGGTGCACACGATATTTTATTCCATACATGAACGGAGGCCGATTTCGCGGGCAGACCAGTGTTTACATTTAGGTTATGTGACGTACCGACCGAGCCGCACTGGTTGGTACGGCAGAGAAAACTAGGGAAGAAAGACTTTCAGGGAAGAAAGACTTTCAGGGAAGAAAGACTTTCAGGGAGGAAAAACTGGTCTTTCTTACCGAATAGTCTCCCAGCGGAAAGAAAGAGTTCCCGGTCGGTAAAGCCGCACTTCGCTCCCCCAAAATAGGTAGCGAAATCGGCCTTTCCGTTCATGTATGGAATAAAGATAATATCAGAGTCGGTAAAGACACTCACTCGCTTCCACTTATCGTTAGCGCTCTCTCGGAGGACGGTAATACCCGCACACTTATATACCGAGACGCACCGATTCACCATGCAGGCTTAGATGCATGCGGTGACTCGGCACGCTCAATTCGAATAGAGATGCCGAATAATTACCTATCAGTAGTTAGAAAGAGAGACACACGAAGGGAGAAGGTATACATATAGGGCAGGTCAGAGGTCCGCTCTTGGCAGTACAGTTTTAGTCTTGATCCGAACTCTTTTCTTAATCTCACTCTCAGGAGTCAGCAGCCGTTCACTTTAAACTTATTGATATCTGTGGTTAGGAAATATTCTGGCTTAACGCACGGGATTCTTTAACAGGAGCTGTGTTCTTTAACCCTAGGGCGTGAAGAACACGCTTACATTTTTATTGTAGTTATTTTGACACTCCCGGCTGGAGACTCTTGAATGTGAATATAGATTGATAGAGACGGATCAAACTTTGATTAGAGATAGCTGATTTGTTTCACTTTGGATTAGTACATTAAAGATATAAATTTGTGCAAACTCAGTGTAGTCTGATTAATTGATTTGATTTATAATAAATGTGTTTTTGAACAGATTATAAAGATAAATAATTGTGAGATTTATTCGAATACCGACCCACTAGAATTTAACTTCAGTTTAAAGACTCTTAAATTCACCGTACGCGCACACACTTTCACCCGCAACGCCCTTGCCGCTGCTGGTACGCTGTGTCTTCGGAAAAGGTAAAAAATAATAGCAAAATATTATATAAAAACAGATTATAAACGCTTTCTTAGATATTTTTCTAAATTAAACTCCCCGTATTACGGTGCATGAACGCACAAAATTAGGGAGTGTAACGAGTGAGGCACCCGTTACACACAGGGAACAGATTTTAGAGATTTTGTAAACACCGGCATAAAAGGTGAGAAGAATCGGGAGAGACGGAGCACTCACTCGTTTTCCGGCTCTCGCGTTGTGTAGGCGTTCTTGTACACGGTTAGAAAAAAGTGTTAAATTCAACATTTTTTGCATGTCCCAGAAGGTCCACTATATAAAATATGTTGATCTGACACAAACCGTTAAGGAGGCTCTAGCACGAACGGGTCATGCACAGAAAAAAATAAATTTTCAGTATATTATAAATCAAGCACCCATTCTCACTTATGCGAGATTTCAGACCGGGTCACCGACTAAATACGCAAGATAAAAATAGTTGAAATTGGAATTTTTAACATGGGCCTTATGGCAGGATCCCTCTCGAAAGACATGGGCCAATTGATATCTCTACATTTACTACACAGATGTTTACGAAAAACTATAGTAATGTTGATTAGATCGCGAGGATTGCAAATACAATAATACAGTATGGGGTCACCGACTCATATTATGAGATATTCGATGTCAAAGTCTCGAAAAATTTGAAATTTAGAGAGGTTATGGAACCGCGTAGAAATTCGGCAGCGAGACCGAAATACGATGGCAGAGCGCCTGCGCGAGAATTGAACCTCCATCCGTCTAGCACTGGAGAAAGTGAGATAGAGAATCGCGGTGTTGCCATACTTATGTATGCAGTATCGTAACGTAAAATTATTCTTCTTTCACGGTTTTTATTCAGTGGCGCGAAATTAATAATGTATTCATAGAATTAACAATAATTTGATCGGAAGCAACTATGTTATGACAAACTTGCGGTCTTCTGTAAAAATAGAGGCCCTCGCGTAAGCCCCCACACAAATCGGCCCTTTGTGCTAGTAGTGCTGCGGCCGGGAGCCGCTAAGTGGCCTAGAAAAAGTTTTTAATTACCCGATGGTACAACCGGCTGAAATTTTTATGTGGTCTAGGGGATCGAAAATGATACCCAAAAATGATCTTTGCAAGAAAAAAAACCGTGCCCTTCATACAAATATGGCGGCGGCCCTTTTCGCGCGCAGCATCCGACAAAAAGGCTCATAACTTGGGTTTGAGATTAGCTAAGACGGCGATCTGGTGATCAAAATGAAGGTAATGAATGGACGAACAGATTTATTACCAACAATCATGGCCAAAACATCCGTAACATTGTTTAAATCGACTGAAAACCGCAACCCGGATAGGTTTTTTTTTTCACGCGCCAATTAGAAGGTCAGGAAGTCAAAATTAAGTATCGGACCTGGCGATCAGATTTTTTGCCCATTTCTTCTACTTTCGAAAAATGCTCAGGTTTTTTGCGATAGCTTCAGGGGTTCTCGAGATATGGCCCGAAACGTCGCGCCAGGTGTACTCGAATGCGCGCCAAGCTGCCAGTTTTCAAGCATTGAAGCGTTGGAGCGTTCACGAAAGTGTACGTTTATTGTGTATGATCATCAAGTGTGGTGTTTGAACAACAAAAATACGCGTAAGGTAGCTGGGGGTAATAAGGCCTAGCTAAGGGATATTTGAAATGAATTTAAAAATATCTAATTCAATTAACAAGTTTTAATAATATCATGTTGGAATCGTTTTAATCGTTGGAAAGTTTTAATAATATTCATTATTTCGAATACGATTTTTCCTCTTTTGGCATTATTTGCCGCCAGGCCTCGTTACCCGCAGGTACCTCACTCAATAATAATGTACCGGGTTGCGATAAAAATAGTAGATTTGAAAATAAAATTTTATTCCGAATCAGAAGAGAAATCCGTATCAGAATCTTCCATTCTCTCGACAGTTTCCAGATCTTCGGTGACTTTTTGAATATTAAAACAATCTTCACATCGACACGCTTCTGTGCACCCCAAGCCCGATTTTAAACAGACACATTTTGCTGTCTTGCAAGATGTATCTGCGCAAACCAGGTGCGTCAACATTCTCAGATCTGCAGGGGCTAAAAGTGCTCAAGCTGTAGGTAATTGTCGCCCATTTTCCATCCATACTTTCCTGGATTACCACTGAATGGATGAGGTTTGTGCGAATTGATCCATGTTTCAGTTTGATAACGAACTCGTAAGACGTGCTGTTTAAATGCATCTTCTGCGGGCGGAAGTTGAGCCCCCATTTTATTTGAAGATATACAAAGCGAATACCGAAATTCATCTAGTGTTTCACATTTATTTCGTTTACCTCCGTATAAAAGCAAAATGAAAGTTCGACACACGGATATAGCTTCATCATCGCACATCATTAATTGTCACTGAAAGGTTCGACAAGTCTTTGAAAGTCTCGACATTCTGAATCAGTTTTTTCATTGCGGTACGTTTTCCTGTCCTTTCAAAGCGTTACGTAATATGTGGACGCCCCCTTACCTACAGCTTGAGCACTTTTAGCCCCTGCAGATCTGAGAATGTTGACGCACCTGGTTTGCGCAGATACATCTTGCAAGACAGCAAAATGTGTCTGTTTAAAATCGGGCTTGGGGTGCACAGAAGCGTGTCGATGTAAAGATTGTTTTAATATTCAAAAAGTCACCGAAGATCTGGAAACTGTCGAGAGAATGGAAGATTCTGATACGGATTCTTCTTCTGATTCGGAATAAAATTTTATTTTCAAATCTACTATTATTATCGCAACCCGGTACATTTTTATTGAGTGAGGTACCTGCGGGTAACGAGGCCTGGCGGCAAATAATGCCAAAAGAGGAAAAATCGTATTCGAAATAATGATAATTATTAAAACTTTCCAACGATTAAAACGATTCCAACATTATATTATTAAAACTTGTTAATGGAATTAGATATTTTTAAATTCATTTCAAATATCCCTTAGCTAGGCCTTATTACCCCCAGCTACCTTACGCGTATTTCTGTCGTTCAAACACCACACTTGATGATCATACACAATAATCGTACACTTTCGTGAACGCTCCAACGCTTCAATGCTTGAAAACTGGCAGCTTGGCGCGCATTCGAGTACACCCGGCGCGACGTTTCGGGCCATATCTCGAGAACCCCTGAAGCTATCGCAAAAAACCTGAGCATTTTTTGAAAGTAGAAGAAATGGGCAAAAAATCTTATCACTAGGTCCGATACTTAATTTTGACGTCCTGACCTTCTAATTGTGGCGTGAAAAAAAAAAAACCTATCCGGGTTGCGGTTTTCGGTCGATTTAAACAATGTTACGGATGTTTTGGCCATGATTGTTGGTAATAAATCTGTTCGTCCATTCATTACCTTCATTTTGATCACCAGATCGCCGTCCTACCTAATCTGAAACCCAAGTTATGAGCCTTTTTGTCGGATGCTGCGCGCGAAAAGGGCCGCCGCCATATTTGTATGAAGGGCACGGTTTTTTTTCTTGCAAAGATCATTTTTGGGTATCATTTTCGATCCTCTAGACCACATAAAAATTTCAGCCGGTTGTACCATCGGGTAATTGAAAACTTTTTTTTCCGGCCTCGGCCGCCACACTACACACAAATCGGCCCTTGTGCTAGAGCTCCTTAATGTCAAGCGTTAACACAACGAAATGGTTAAAAAATTAACACAAATTCAACATATTGTTTTGTAATTTTAGCACACTTTTGAGTTGATTCAACAGGACGATAATGTCAAATCACGTGTAGTTTTAACTTTTAATATGCGTGAAAAATGCATAAGTAAATGGCTGGAACTAAAATTGAAATTAAAAGAAAATGATTATTTTCGACGCTTACGCTGTTAGATATTACTAGTATAGGATATTACAACGCATATTTAAACTTACATGAGAAGAAAAACGCATTTCGAGTTCGCAGTGACATTTTTCGCAATTCCTAATCCTAGCCGGGGTTTGAACCGGGACGCTCACCGGTGTTCGCATTACGAGTCGCACGCCTTAAGGTAGTTGTGCTGCTAAGTGCGTTTTCTATAAAATCGGCTGAAATTTTGACCACACTTTCATTTACATGAAATCTAGTTGTACGAATTATTTCAGAATTTTTTGCCGTCTGGAACGCGAAATAATGGCACTCAAAGTTGGAACTTTTCACACGCGTTCCCCATGTTACGTATATGGAAACCGCATATCGCTAATTTTAGTGTGAAAACCGTTCTATAGATTGTTACGAAAAACTAGGATATGATGGAAGGATATTTCAGGAATGCTAGTATAAAAAGTCCGATTAATATACCGTTTAGTTTCGCTGGTACAACAATAATAGTCACTCGATCCGCACTAACTTTTAGCGTGGAAAAAGTAGCCGGGAGCGAGTGCGCGCGCGTCGGTATACAGAGCGCGAGAGAGAGCGGTCCCCTGTGCGAGTGTGTGAGGGCGGTTTGACTACAAACCCAACCAAAAGTTCACGGCACATCAAGAGACTCGGTAGAGTCTCGAGCCAAGTACATTTAAAAAAAATTTTTTACGCGCGAGAGACTCAACGGCTCTATATACCCGAGCGAACTCTGTTTCGGCCGAACGGCAAATTTTATAAGTCGTGTTTATTCCGTCTTCGTGACAAATATCGCTTTTCGCATGGAAGGTTTCAAATCAGGAGTCGAAAATCTCTCATTTAAGCCCAATTTGAGCGTAATCAGTTAACTGAGAGCTTAGATATGATTAATTATAGATTTCTGATAGCCCGTTTTAGCCCGATTCATCGCCAATTTCATTTCCTCCTCCGAACGAGATTTGCAAATTCTGAATATATAATACTATAGAAAGTCGTTCGAAGTCACTCGAGTAATAGGGAAGTTACATGGTACCGGAATACCACAGAATTTCCGATCTATCTAGCATAAATCATACGAACAGACGAAACCACATTGTCTATGGCCGTCAGGTTAGCCGTCATTGGCCGTCGTTCCACGTCGGCTGCTAGAGGCTTACAAGTTAGCCGTAGTTCTATGTCAGCTGCTAGATCGAATGAGGTTAGGTTAAGAAAAAGTCTTCGTTTATAAATATTCCCGCTTGACGTATGACGAAGTAACGATATTTATAATCGAAATAAGACAAAAAAACAATGATGAATGTATTATGATTCTCTACTGCGGTCGATTGGTGGTTTCTAAAAGAATGTGAAAAAGTCCATCGGAATTTGGTATTCTAGAAATGTATCTCATCGTATCAACGGTGTTTGAGCTGGCTTTCCGTTCAAAGCCGCCCTCTGATTGGTACATGCAAACAGACGAAACAACATTGTCTATGGCCGTAAAGTTACCGACCGTGTTGTCGTTCCATGTCGGCTGCTAGTGCGGCTACTAGATTAAGTGAGGACGTGAGGTTAGGTTCTGCCAGGATGACGGAGCCGTCAACAAGAGTTTCTATTATGATTTATGAATTCGCGTGTATTAATAAATTATTGTTACCGCTGGACATATGATAATGTGACGTTATTTACGACTTATTTATGATGGGATAAGAAACAATGAAATTTATGATTCTCCACTGAATCGAATATATGATTTCTACGAGAATGAGATAAGTCATTGAAATTTGGGAATACATAACCTATGGGATTGATCGTGCTACATCGTAATTCACTTCGTAATTGAATTGAAATAATACTCTAAGATGTTGAACGTTCGCATCGTGCTTCGTCTTGTGTAAAAATATTAATTCGGGGGCGATTTATTGATATTCGACGAGTCCTAAGGAATAACCGGAATAACAGACGTATATCTCGGCGGACAGTCTAGAGCAGACGTAACTCGGAATACGCTTCGAGGCGATTATAGAGCTCCGTACACATTTCCTACCCGGTTTCAGGAGTTACGTTTTGGTTCTAAACTGCCCACCGAACACGTCTGTTTCCGCAGAAGTTATTGATATGAGCAATCATTCAATTTTTTTGGTTATATTTTCCCACGCCTAGTTCTAGCTCCACAGAGAAAACGTGTACGCTGCAGTATGCTCCGGAGGTTTTCTTCGATGACTTAGCTTTAAATTTTCACGTTGCGGAACAGCTCTTGGAGCACTCGAGTAACAAGACGTCAAATCATCGGATTCTGACGATAAGAATACCTTGATGGACCGGAGCGAACGGACGAATCTTACCATGCAATCTAATAACAGAAGTACTATCTCGGAAGACTTTATTGAGTGTTTATCGACAGTTATTAATTGATTTTGATATATTTCCATACTGTTATTATTTTTGTAGGAAATCATAAAAACGTTATACTGGAGCATGGCAGGATACGGATTTCCACTTATGCTGAAGTTCATTGTCGGACAATTTGGAAAGTATTCATCCGGCCAACGTATTCCCTTGAGGGGAGACTTCGCTGAAATTTTGTGAATTGCTATCAGATGTCAAATAAAAATTTTTTTCCAACAGTTCCTGAGTAATGGTAGTATAGACTGTGAAAAAAAATGTTCAGCCTTCTCCGATGAAGGTGTAAGCGCAAGAAACCTCGCGCAGAAGATTTTGCCCACCGCTGCCAAAATTCCTTGCTTCTACACTTTCACTGCAGGAGGGTTACAGTTTGTTTCCGCACCCTGCATACCGTATACAAAAGTACTGGACGGACTTTTTATATATACGTATATATTCAAAATTCAAATTCGCAAATTTAAAAATAATGACATGACAGCGGCAACTAGTTATAACCCTGCGTGCAAGTAACTCCACCAATGCCGGTCCCAAGTCCGGATGAGAAAAAAGGAGGGTTGCACACAGGGTTACACGTTGGGAATATTCACCAATTTGTTAACTTCATTATATATCGGCTGCTTCATATGACAGCCAGTCGACAAACAATAACGTTTCATTCGAAGACTCTGATAATTGCATATTAGCGTTCCATATTCGTCTAATAGACTCTCAGAGTTTTATTGGATCTGTTTTCCATAGCGAAATACCTTCGTTCTATCTGAATAACAATCTTCACCTATACTTATTCGTTGGAGGACAATATCTTCTATGTCTTCTATGAATTATAGAAATCCGACCGAGCGAGCGTAGCGAGCGAGCACAAATATCAGATGGTTCAACGTAATTTTACAAAAAGGAGTGATATCCCCCAAAAAAGCACCTCTGGTGCAAAAACCTTCGCCAAGTACATTAAAATCTTCCTCCAAAAAATTGTCTTCCATAATAAGTCTTCCTCCAAAAAATAGTCTTCCACAAAAAGTCTTCCTCCAAAAATTCGACTACCACAAAAAGTCTTCCTTCACAAACATCTCTAAAAAACGATTGAAATCAGATGTAACTGCCAAGTACAACAGAAAACGAATGAAATCCTACTACATGGCGTTGTGCTCGTTCGCTCGCTGCGCTCGCTCACTCGATTAGTTTTTTAAATAATTTGTGACGTCATAAAAATTAGGAGCAAAAAGTGACCAACCGATAAAATTGTAGAAAAAAAAATACGAACACATACATTTGTGAAAAAAAAATTGTAGAACAAAGTTTTGAAAATAAAAATTTGAAAAGAAAAATTTTAAACAAAATTTTGGGAGTGGTACTTGGCGGGCTTTTATAGCAATGTATTAGACTGGCACGTAAACATGTAACCTAATTTCACTTGCCCACACCTGGCCCGCAAAGTACCACGGACAAAATTTTGTTTAAAATTTTTCTTTTCAAATTTTTATTTTCAAAACTTTGTTCTACAATTTTTTTTTCACAAATGTATGTGTTCGTATTTTTTTTTCTACAATTTTATCGGTTGGTCACTTTTTGCTCCTAATTTTTATGACGTCACAAATTATTTAAAAAACTAATCGAGTGAGCGAGCGCAGCGAGCGAACGAGCACAACGCCATGTAGTAGGATTTCATTCGTTTTCTGTTGTACTTGGCAGTTACATCTGATTTCAATCGTTTTTTAGAGATGTTTGTGAAGGAAGACTTTTTGTGGTAGTCGAATTTTTGGAGGAAGACTTTTTGTGGAAGACTAT